>VDFB02047230.1:555405820-555474388 GCA_007258455.2 Sequoia sempervirens | reverse complement strand
TGTGAATGCATTTCCTTAAAACATGTAGGGATTTAATCCCAAGAGTCTCAGCTAAAGAAACTCAGAAGAAGTATTGATGAGAGAATACTACAAATTCTAGTCATCAAAGGACAAACCAATTTTGAAACCATCACTTGCCCACACATTTGAGATGGATTTATGCATTGAAAGAATTTATAAATGCTTTGAATGAAAAAATAATCATTGCTCTTGACCAAATAAAAAGTTATGAGAATGGACTAGAAACCAATACCCTTCAAACATTCTTGATATAAGGGGAGCATTGCTCATTAAAATGCCTAAGAATAATGCCCCAAGATTTAGAACCTTCAACAACTTTAATGAGTCACTTATCGAATAGGGCTTGAATTTGCATGTAAAGCTCCAAAATTCCCATGCCACTTTTATCTTATGGTAAGAGAATGTATCTCAAAAATCTTATAGAATCCATGATATTTATACCCATTGGACCATAAAAAATATCTTAATATTTTACCAAGACATTCATGGGAAATTTTTATGGTTCCAACATGAATAATTAGAAACGTGAATGGCCACCAAAACCTTAGTACAATTCTAAATTTTTCTTTCCAATAAAAGAGGTTTTCAAATTCCAAAAAAAGTTATTTCTCAATTATTTGCATGATATATTTCTAAATTATAGTTGGAGACCCTTAAAATTCAAAAGAAATACTAACTAATTTAAACATTTTTTCATTTTCAATCCATTTCTATTGAAAACATTTTAACCATGGTTATAGGGGAAAGAGGATCTCATGATAGCATTATATCTTGTGTCATTGTATGTTAGAATCACATACCAAACAAAAAGTATTGAGGTAATCCATAGTCTTATAGAGAGTTTCTTGTTGCTATAATAATATAAGGAAAGAAGTTCCCATTGAAAATTTATTGGGTATAGGAAGGAAGGAAAAATCCCTTGGCCAAACCAAGAGAGGACTTGTGAGCAAGAAGGTTATTGGGTATAGGAAGAAAGGAAAACTCCCTTGACCAAACCAAGAGAGGACTTGTGAACAAGAAGGTAGTACAAAGCTTGAACTAAAAGAACATACAAAGAAAGAGCCAATAGACAACCTTGTCTAATAGAGTGAAAAATAACAAGGCTCTTAGAGAATATCCCACTAATAAAAATACAAAATAAGGCATCTAAGAATAAATTTTATATGTTCTAGTTTCTGCGGCGAGGAAAAAGTGGCATCTATTTGCATGTTGCAACAGGAAAGTTCAAGCAGTGGGGAGCTTTGGGTTCCATCGGATCTGTGTGCAAAGGGTATGGAGTTCTTTCCTCGTAACTATCGTATTTTCATTCCTATTAATCAATGGGAAATGCCCATTTCTGAGGAGATGGAGATGTTGAGCTACAATTGGTGTTTAAAGATCACTATTCAATCTTTACAAAGCATATAAAAAGGGTTGTTGGTGTTGAAATTATGGAGCCCAAAGCAAAAAGGTTGATTTATCCTTCTCAATTGTTATCAATTTTTATATCCAATCTTATGGACTTGTTATAAGATGTTTGGGTAGTGGAGTCTGTCACAAACAAAATTGTGAATGAAGAGTACTTACAAAATGGAATTCTTCACAAAGCCTGTCAAAGTTATGATTTCTGGAAAGGTCATGGATACGTAGGAGGGATTTTTCCTAGGCATTTCCTACGTCATAGAACAGATTTTCAAAAATTATATATTGCAATTAACAAAAGTTTGTCTCTGCAAAACTCAAGCTATATGCTAAATGTGCTCATAAATTATGCTGGGGGGTTTGCTTCTGAATTTGTTGACAAAGTAAAGGAGAAATCTCATGCCATCTTGGTGCTCCTCACACATGATCATGAGCTTCCAATGACAGTATCTTGCCAAGTACAAGTGCAATCAATTGGGAATAATCGACATCAGCCTGTGGGTGTTTAGTTTGAGCAAGAAACTGAAGTGGAAAGTGTTCGACTTGTGGATAACCGAGTTGGTCAGGTAATTACAGAAGAAGAAATTCACACAGTGGGGGTTCAAAATGAGCGTGTATCGTCATAGGTGAATGTGCAGCCAATGGGTGTTTATTTTCAGTTGTTGGGTGCTCCTATTGCTAGTGATTTCAACCTCAACGTACTACCACAGGGTCAGCTTATGGAAAGTCCTGTTGGGGAAGAGCATGGTGTTCTTTTTCCGCATGTGGGTGATCAAAATTCTGGAGAATCTTCTTGCAGCCTGGTTCATTTGGCGGGTCAGTGCAGTTGGGAAGGGCATGGTGGTTATATCTAGTCACAGGGTTTTCAAAATATTGGAGGGCCAAAGTTCAACAATTTCCTGCACGTATCTGGTTTTGAAGAGGAACAGTTTGTTGGCAAGTTAGAAGAGGCTCACGATGAAAACGATCAACCAGAACAGATGGACATTGAATAGCTAAGTGGGTATAATGGTTAGTTTTTTTGGAAACTAATAGGTCGTATGATGAAATATAAGGTGTTTTGGTTTAGTTGATAATAGTCGTCAAAAGTGCTTAGTAAGTCTTCCCGCCGGATATTATGAAATTTGGTAAAGGGTGCTTAGAAAATGTATTTGGATATTTAGGCCTAAGTTTTTTGGGTTGTTGCAAGTCTGTGGTGATGCAAATATGTCTATAACAGTCAACTCAAGATAGTATGTATTAAAAAAAAAGAACATATCATCTATTGTATATTTTAAATATTATTATAAATATATATATATGCAATATGTCTTTTGCTTAAAAATATATATATATATGGCTTGGAAAAAATATTCCCAAATCCTAAGGCCTTAAGTGTTACAAGAATGAAATGTCACTCAATGCAATCATTGGTATTCTCAAAGTTCAACTTCCAAAAAACAATTAATTTCTTAGAGGTTTTATTTGTAAGTAAGCTAAGGTAGCATAACAAACTCCTACACTAATTTTGAGAGGAAGGTTATGCAAAAAAAAAAAGATCTTTACAATAGTTACAAAAATTAAAGAAACATAAATATCATTCATACCACGAAACAATGATTTAAATGTGGGGAAAATCCTTTCCAGAGAAAAATGACACACTCCAAAAGTTGCCTAATACATTATTTTGAAATCAACAAGATTACAATATACTTGTAGAGAAAGCTTCTCACAGAAATATCACCAATCAAAGATCTAGAGGCAACTCAACAACTATCACACTCTCACATACAATACAATAGTGTAACACACAACCATACTACAATGCCCTCATAAAATAGGGTTGCCTTCAAAGGCAAGCAAATCCAATATAATCTCTATCATCAAGTCTATGACCTTTAATATATTAACCTATTATAATTACAAGGTTGAGACATCATTTTTCCTAATATTATCTTGGACTCCATTCCTTCCTACATCAAGTTCAAGTGAAATTGATCTACACTAGGAAAACAATAGAAGGAAACAAGTAGAATATATAATTATAGGGCAAGTGCTTTGGTAGGAATTTTATAAGACATGTTAATAAAAGTGATAGAACTCAAATACAAATGAGCTCTAGATCCCTATACTTGGAAATAAACTTGATAATGTCATGGTTAATCAAAGAACCTATTTATGAAGATCATCTCTATAGATGTAGAAAAATTCTAATCTAATGAAGTGCTACATAGGCATGTAAAATTTAAAAGGAAAATAATCTAAGATTATAAATTTATCATTGATTATACTCATAAATTCTTTATGTATATCCTGCAAAGAGAGTTGAGTGTCACAAGCTAAATTTGTTGACTAGCTACTTACAAGTTGGGAACTACATCAATGCGTTGTTGTAGTGCATAGCTCCTAAAGTCATCACAAGCTTGTAATGGTTTATGAAAGCATGGGAAATTTTTGAAAGAGAGAAAATACTCTAAGGTTTGTCTCCCACATTAACCGATTATAAGAAAGATAAATATTAAATTCCTTTAGTTTGGAGAGTTTAAATAATTTTGAATTGATTTCAAATTTTGGTAGCTAATATTTAATGATCTCAAGCTTAGAAGAAACATATTCAAAATCCTTAGATGCAAAAAAAACTCTATGCATTTCTAAACATGGGCAATTTTCTTGATAAATTTGTGTAGAAAGATTATGGTGCTAGCAATCACAAAATTTTAATTATCAATATAGTTGGAAACATGGGGAGGCCATGGCCTCAAATCATAAATTCTAGAGATTAGGTGGATGATTCTTGGATGAGGCAAATGGATTAAATCATAATAAAACTATGTGCATGTTATTATCATTAGTGAAAAAATCCATTCAGACTTTAAATGTGATGAGACTATGATTAGTGAATCTAATGATATCTAGATGCACTTGAATATAGATTTATCATTGTGAAAGAATTTAGGTTAGAAACATGTTGTTTAGAATGTATAACACAATTAATATTTTTGCACACTCTAGTTGTGCTATCCTAAAAAATCAAGCATGTAAACTAAGGATCCAATATGGCATGTCATTGTCAAAATTTTACGTTTCCTAACACGTAGCAGCTTTTAAAATAATAACATGCTTTGAACACATTCATTGATGCATCAATGCATAGTAAACAAGTTGAATTTAAATCTTCAAGAGACTACACCCTATTAAAGTCACCATAAATAAGCCAATATGAAAGTAGCATGTTGTTAAAAAACTAATGTCAAAATATAATTCCTTCAATTCCATCAATCAAAGGAATAAATATTTGTAGTCCCCAACATTCTCTCATTAATGGAAATTGTCACCCACATGAAATGATGGTAGGACTTCTCTCCAAATAAAAGAAGTGTAAAATATGAGAAAATAGCATGGATTCTCCTCCATATCTATCCTTGTGTAAGGTTACAAGTTGAAAATATTGAGGTTAGATAGATCTTAAGGTGACATATCTAGAAAAGTACCATTGATCATGTCATTATGAAAAAAATAAATATTTTACTTATAATTTATGTGTCTCATAGAGGAAAGGATCAACTTAATATTTTAAGGATGTATGTCCAAGAACAAAACCTTTTGATTTACATATTTATTATAACATTATTTACATTTATTAGGAACAATTTTAATTTATTATATTAATATTTAAATATTTTAAGAACTTTTTTAGAAGATTTAAAATAAAAAGGTGGTCAATTGGAATTCATGGCCCAAAAAATAATTGCAAAATTCTATAGAAACATATATTTGTAATAATATATAGAGATGCTTTGACACACATAGTAACACTAGGTGATGGTAGAGGAGGGTCATCACTCCTAGGAACTACTCATCTAACATATCTAGAACCGCCCATTGATGTTTACAAATTCATGGCTAAAGACAAATTCATGATCATAGCCTTCCAAGAGGAAAACCACCCATGCTACACCAACAATTTGATGAGAAAAATCCATGATAATGGGATCAAGTATTGTTGCATCCATAAATAGCCAAAGGAGGTAAGCTATAACCAAAATTTTCCATTTGAAGGAACCCAACTCATTGTGCATGAGGTACTCCCTAGTGTTTAGTAAAGTACTATAAGGACTAAATTTCTATAGCCATTTTTCCAATCTATGCTTGAATCTTATTTTAAACAAAAGAAGCCAAATTTTATTTCTTAGTTAGAGAAAACTTGTAATCAATATCCTCACTAAAAATAAAAATAAAAATAATTCTACACTTCTAGAGTTGGAGAAGAATGGAAAGTTTTTAAATTCCAAATTTTTGTAATGCAAAAAGGCTATCTAGAGTTACATCCCTAAAAATAAAAACTCTCCATGAAAAGAAACCTAGATGAATATAATCAAATAGGCTTTGAATCTGTCATCTACCAGGTTAAGACCAAGGGTTGGCTTAGAAAGAATTCTTTAAATTCTTAATTTTATGATAAGAAAGAAATGTGGATTGGGAACTCCCATGTTGGATAAGTTACCAACTAAGAGGTAGACCTAGATGATACATGAACCATAAAAAGGAAATTTAGGCTCAAGCCAAGCTTATCAAATCTTATGAAGCCTAAAAATCCAAGGGTAATGGCAAAGAGTCAAGACCCCAACATAGATTGAACTAAGGAAGAGTGAAAGAGGATGGAATAAGAATTTGATAGGGAAATCCAAGAGTATAATTCTTGAAATTTGTATAATGATTCCAATGCTAGTATTTTCACCAAGCATGTGTGAACATCAACCTAACCTCATGTAACATGACATCAAGGGTAAGCTCCTAAATTCATTGAATAAGAAGTATGTTTGAACTAACCAACTTATATTTTTTTTGCAAAGTGGGTTAAGAGATCCAATATCTGGAAGAATTGAGATCCCTTATAATGTGAATCAATTTCCTTAAAATTTGTAGAGTTTTAATCCCAAGAGTCCCAACTAAAGGAAACATGGAAGAAGTAATGATGAGAAACTATTATAGATTTTGGTCTTATAAGTTTATGCAATCAAAGAATTTATAAATTCTTTGAATAACAAAATAATCATTGTTCTTGACCAAAGTCAAAGTGATGAGAATGGAATGGAATCCAATACCCTTCCAAAATTCTTGATATAAGGGGACCTTTGCTTATTCTACTTTTTTTTCCTTATTTTGTTGTATAGACGTGACCAACTAGAGTGCCATCATTAGATATAGAATAAACATAGGCACTTTAGGGCTAGAATATGTCCATTTAGAATTTACTTGGCATGGAACTAACCATTGGGAAGGTCTACTTATCCTTAAGATAAAATATGACAATTGTGTAAGATGTTAAATAGTTCATGGAAATTTGTCCCACTTCATTGGGATCATATTTAACATGTTTTATAAAGTGTCTCCTATATACATTTGTAAATTTATTGTCTTGGTGTTGTCTATCTCACTTTTTTTTGGATAAAAGGCCAAAGGCCTAAACCTTATTATAAATTACACAATCAATACCAAAGGTTCCATCAAGCAACTCATCCATCAAATTGATATTGTCTAATATAGATGGCATATCCTCCTTGTGGACTTATCTACCATACTCTTGAAAATTTGGAGCATCCTTTATATGGTATGTTCTTTCAACATCCTCTAACCCATAGTCACAAATATATCCTTAATTATGACAAAGGTGATATGAACATCGATGCCTAGAAGTCTCACCATCAACACCCTATAAAAATGGTATGTTATGTTGTATTAAGGTTTGGGTCAAGGAACTAATTGGTTCTAAAGTCTCCACCTCTAACACTTTCCTTTTCAATTGAAGTGATTGACACATTTTGAATGTATATCCTCTCTAGGGGTTGTAGTACATGGTGATGGGCATGACATGCCCCATCCCTAAATATCTATGCAGAGTATTTTCCACTACCTTAGAAATATTGCATGTCAAAATAATTTATAATATCATTAAGGATAAACTCACTATAGAGTTTTCTCAATAAATATTATGGGGCCTTGTTGTTACATGGGTGATGGTCAAAAACTACCCACCACCTATCCCCAAAAAAATCCTTATTCCTTGGTGTTAGCACCAATGAATAGTGAATCTCTTACAACTTTCGTGTAAGGATGCATTGGTTCTTAGATCAATAAATAATGCACACAAATTCATTTTTCATTTTTTTTCACTTTTACTTGTTTATATGATAATTTTGTAGATTAAAATTATCATGCATTCTCCCTATGATTGGACCATATATGTGTGTTTTTTCAATAATAAAATCTATATGATAAATGATATATTCTAGTGATGACATGAGGGATCTCTAATGTGAAGTAGTTGCATTAGTATTTTTCAATATATTAACCAATGTTTGAAGTTCATTTTTGTTGGTTTCAATTTGACCAATTTAATTTTATTGTGTGTCACAAGGAAGTATAGGGATAGATGAAGGAGTTTCAAGAGGGTTATGTTCTTCTTGCCCCTCCACACAACTTTTTGAATTAGTGTTTGGGGGTGTTGAAGGAATTTTAATTCCTAGAATTTTTAAAAATAATAATCAAAACAAATGTAAAAGAAAATATTTTCATTTAAACCCCTAAAAACACTACCTCCTCAACCTCATGAACATTGTGGTGGCATTGTTCTGGCATACATCCACTCAAGGATGCCATAAATATGCTCATTTTTTCTCACTTGTGTTATGACTTGGAAGAAATGGGGTTAAGCTCAAATGATCTCAACCTCTATTTATTTTATTTTAACATGGATATAATTTGATTACATTATGGCTCAATAGTGAACAACCTAGGATTGGTCACTACCAAATCATAATGTGCTCAAATTTTCATTTTTATGAACCAAAAAGTGGTTATGAAAAAACAAAATCTCCCATATTTGTGTGCACACCCTCCACTCCTCTGCCAAATCCATCAATCTATTGATTCCACTTGGCATCCTCTCCTTAATTCTAACCTCTTATGAATCACCCACCATTAGTCTTCAAATAAAATCTCAATTGCTCATCCCCCATCCAAGGAATTTTTTAAGAGAGGCTTTCCCCTCTTATTTCATCATCTCCTCATATCTTATACTCATACTATCCATTTGATTATCACATTCTAACCTAAATTCATGATGTCATTAACAAGTAGCTCAAATGCCTCTTGTTGGTGTTTTTTCTAGCTTAACCCCAAAATTATCTAAAGGATAGCCAATCCTTATGTTCAAGACATCCCTAGGCTAGTGGCCAACACAACGAGTAAAGAATTATGAGGTCTTCACTCCTGCACTTTAGGTTTTGTGGGACCAGGAAGGGTATTTCCCAATTTGTGTTCATTCAAATTTATTAAAATGGAGAACACTTCTTCACATATGGGTTCCTACTATAGGAAAATAAACAAAATTCACTAAGGATTTGGCTGATCTTTGAGTAAATAATTGTCCATTTACTAGGAACGAGGATATGTTTCAAACTTACATTTCAAAATTGACATGATTTTAATAATTATTGTTCTTATATTGAACCTATGGCCAGGCATATTACTAGCTCATTTGATTTCATGAATTCTTGACAAACAAGCCAATGCCTCATCAATAGGGTAAATGGAGTCAAATATGGAATGCTCAATAATACACAAATTATTTAATTCTGAAGTAGATGGACTATTTTCCTAATGCCGTGCACTACAAAAACTCACAATATCCAAAACATGACTTCTTATCCAATCCTTTACAAATTATTACAAACCTATGACTCCCCTTAAGCATTTAATTAACCCTTTGAGCTAACGGAAAGAAATAGAGCCATACATTCAATTAAACCATTGATAACAAATGAAAAGATCCTTAATAATTTCATTTATAATCTACAAAAGTGTACAAAGGAGAGTACATGCTTTAGAATTTAGATTTGTTTCAATAATAGTCATTCATGTAAAACTATTTATGATTATTACATATAAAACCTATACCAGAGACAATTAACCAACAGATTCATCAAGCCTACTGCATTACATTTTTTTTATGCACTTAAATTCTACCCAGACTAATCTAGACTCAAAATTTTGACCCTTGTAATGAGCCTTGAAATCCCTTTTATAGATGAAGGGAGCAACAAGCATTGGGCTCAATATAGTTAAATTTCATAATCATTTCAAAATTAATTTCATTTCATTTGGGTCAGTTCCTGAACCGTTATATTTAATCCTTCATTTACCACGGGAAAGCAAAAAGGAAAAAAGAGCACCATGAAATTGGTTGAAGAAGCACACACAAGCCTTCCAATAGAGTTGTTATCAAAATCAACACGTTCACCAACACCAGAGAAGTCACCATTAGTACCAACAACACAAACCAACGAACCAGCCACAAGAGGGTTGAATCACCATAAAAGTCCAAAACCAAATACCATTCAGTAGGAGAGCATAGGTGCTACCTCACCTTGTCAGTGGCTGAGTAGACACCTTCACCTAGTTTCATGATAGAAATTGGAGTTGCAACAATCACCTCATCATCTAAATCATCATAAGGCACAAGGGAAATAGGACAATGGCCAAAATCAGGGCCGACTCCTCCTTCCTCACTTAAGAACTATCAAAAATCACAACAGGAACACTAGGCTTCCTGAATAGACCCTAGGACCCTTACTCAGCCTCGTTAATTCTTTTGCAAACTCAACAAGCCCTTTTCCTTTAAACTTGACTAATTCTTTTGAAATAGTCCTATTTCTCAGATTGTAAGTACTCTTGATAGTAATTTTCTCGTCCTTCTTACGTATACTCCTCTTACCCTTTGGGACAGTCGACGTTCCTGCCATAATGGGTTTGGCTTCAGGCACATATGCAAATGGTTCCTACATATTCAACCTCCTAGATTCTTGAACTGGTGTGGCAAGAGTACTTGGCTCACTCATTTTTCCTAGAATAAAACACTAACCAAAGCCAATCTTGCAAGAAAAACACTAGCCATAACCTTCAAAAAATATCCACTCACAGAAATGAAAACCTCAAGAGCCCTAAACAAGACAATACAAAGTGTAACTGAGCTACAACAACAATACCATATGCATGCACACTTATAGACCAGGGGATATTATACCGCCACAGGCTGTGATACTTCATTCAATACTCAAAATTATCCCCTCCAGTATTTGTAGGAATCATTTTAGCGCCTTGCTAGTTGTGAATGATCAAACAAACTACAAGAAATCCTCATTAAATAAGGGAATTAGAGGCGAGTTGCATTTAATGGCCACCTAGGCTTGCTCGAGCAATTAGACAATCAATCGTTGCATGTTGGATCTCAGTCATCAATCATTTAGGATTTAAAACTCGATCAACAAGGCTCATTAAGGATTGCCACTTGCTTTTATGTCTGTACTTAGAAACAATGATGAGGTGCTTTAAAATTTCCACATACCCATCTGTATCCAAACTCCATCATTCTCAACTTTCTCGCCATTGATCTTGATAATCTTAGCCAGAAACCCAACTCCATCGCCCATTGCATCTTCTAGTTTTGCTTTGGTACCTCATCAAGTGATGGCCAAGGAACCAGTGATGAGATATCAGTTGTTAATTTTGATCATGGGGGGATCCTAGCTGGAGATCTAAATTATATTGCTCGTTCACTTTTCATTAGGAAGCTCCAATTGGCGATGCATCGAGCCCGCGCAATGGGGAGAAACTCACCCATTGGCAGTCATGGGTTCATCCTTAGCCTGCACGAAGCAACTGACGATAGTGGTAAGGCCATCGATGGGTTAAAAACTTAACCGCATCGCTCATCGAGGGTTACCTTCCGGTGGTGAGAATGCAACACGCGATGGGCGATGAACTTAGGGTGGTAGGAAAAATAGTGTATCGCTTATTGCCAGATGGACATGGGTAGCTTCAAAGGAACACGCGATGAGCAATGAACTGCCAGTGGTAGAATTAAGTGGTGCTAAAATGCACATGGGAATAAGTTGTTTTTAAAGGGGGACCTCCTTGGCTCAACGGGTGACCAAAGTGTTGGGGTCAGTTAAAATAACGATAGCAAAGACCATAAGATGCCACTTAAGCAACCGGTTACCTGATGTAGCCATTCAATGAGAAAACATAAGCCAATAGGAGGTTTAATGGTATAAGTGAATGGAAACCACAAAACCCTAAACCTTAGTGACAACAAGGAATGATCAATCACAAGCTTGACCATGGAACCAGCGAGACAATGAAATTTTAGGGTTCCACCAGTGGCTTTGATTGGGGATGTATGCCTCTTGCAGGCATAGCAAGACCTCAAATCTCTAGTAGAAGCAGACCAACAGAAAGGCACAAGAACCAGAAACAAGAATAGTAAACCAAGAGCATTGATTATAGGGATATAAAATGTAGCTCTCATTTCCAATCCCAAAAGCCTTCTTTATACAATTGGCTTCAATCCTCAAACTGGAAGCCCATGGCCCCCAAGAACTCAGGACTAGTCCTTTCCTCTGTCAAAAACTTTATCCTACTTTGATAGCAAAGGATCAACATGTGTATTATGTATTTTTGAATGACCAACATCATCATGATTGATACCTTCAATTCCACTTGCTATTAAACTGCCCTATTCATCAACCTGTTGCACCATAGGCTCATCTAATTTCATTGGAAAGATAAAGCATTCATATTCCACTTGATCATGAGTTGTAAGATCGCATTCAATTTGTTCATCAAATTAGAATCCTTCATAAACAATCCACTGTATATTGGGCCAGGATTTTGAAGTATCAAAGAGAAAAGGCTCATATTCAGCAACACCTTAATTGTACTTGACATGAGTGTTATCCTCATTATATGGAAGCAATTCCATGATAAGGTCCAGAAGATGAGGGGTATCTATAAAGAATTAAAGTGCAAATTCATACTGATTAACATCATAACTCATGTTGTCTGCACTCCTAAGTTGCTCTTCACATAGGTCAAACAGTCCTGCAATATCAACATAATCTGAAGGTTCATCAAATTGTCTCTCTTCATCAATATGTAATAATGCTACTTCAGGGCCGATATACCCATCTGGATGCACCAATTGATTACTCAAGAAAAGGCTTCCTCCTTTGTCAATATGGATATCATCCTCTTTCATATGTGTGGTTGAAAATTCAACCACTATTTCAAGCACACAACCAGGTACCATAAGAAAATGAGTATATTCATCTATTTCTCCCTCAATACCAATACTATATTTAGTGTTGTCATGGTCAATGACATCTTCATCTTCAAATTCTTCACCCTATGAACAATTGTCACATTTAATTATTATCCAATCCGAGTTACACTCCTGGTAATCATCAGACACAATCTACTCATCCCCCTATGGTCAAGCAACTTCACAAATATTTGTACCTTTGCATCTTTCATGTGACTGTGTAACTGTTGAATCAAAGTTACCTTCTTCAAGGATAGAATCAACAACTTTAGTACTAGCCTGATCTTCATTACTTGTTGTCTCATTTATACTGTACCCTTCATATTCACAAGTAATAATTTCCAAGAACTCATTAGGATTTTCAAAAAAAAGTTGATTGTTCCTACACCAGTAGGGATCATCATTTTTCATCTCACATACTAATAAGGGTTCATCATATAAGGGGTTCTACCACACCTTCATTGTTGTCATGAAAGCCTCTACTTCCTCAGCGTGAAGGTCTAAATCTTCCACATCATCATTATACTCAAAATCATTATAATCACTAGAAGAGCATATAGATAGATTCTCAATTTCATTCACATCATCAATGGCTAACATCTTTGACTCACATTCTGATAATTCATTGTCAGATAAATCAACAAGCCTTTCAATATTATCAATTGGTAATGATGTTGATTCAAGATCCATGTGCTTGTCATGATGTACATTCTAATCATTCAATAATGAAACCTTTCTTTCATCCATGAGTACATCATCATCCTCTTCATGTGTAGCTAACATCTCCATATCTGCTTCATAAGCATGTTCATCAACATATTTATCATATTCAGCCTTATGCTCAGGATCAACATATTGAACACACATTTTTATCTTCAAATTCCTCATCACTCACAAAATTAATATGCTCCATTAATAACAAACCTGGAGTACACCCCAGGTATTCATCACATGTAATTTTTTCATTCTCTTGTGGACAAATGATTTCATGATTTGCATCCTTCATGTGAGGAAAATGCTTCTAAATCATCCTCAAAAGAGCAGTTACAATCCTTAGAGAAGGAATCATAAATGTCAACTTCATCATGATTTTTATCACAAGAAAATTCATCACTACATAGATCATGTTCAAAAAATTTGAACAGAGTGAATGCTTAAGGCTGCACTTTCAAGATCATGATCACTGGTTTGTAATGCAATATCAGCAACACGTGCATTGTTTTCATTGATCACAACATGACATGGAATAACACCTTGCATCTCTTTTACTTCTCCATCACCTGAGATGTCACAAGAAAAACATTCATGCATATTTACTTTGTTATCATCCCTTGTATCTTTATCTTCATCACTGTTGTGTTGCTCAGTATGTGTGTTATTTGTGAGTTGATTACAATGTTCATCTTCTAACATATTGTTTTCACTTGTTTGCAGTATTGTCTAATATTTTTCAAGAGAACAGTTGTTGTCTCCATTTTGAGAAACCACATTTTGTGCATAACCACACTTGGCTGATTCTACAGTTTTTATCCAATTAGGTATTCGGTCAAAGCTATGGGGCTTCAATTCCTTAGGCAAAGTACTCAACCCAGATTCATAAATTTCACAAAACAAATCAATACACACGGAATCCTCGGGTCTGAAATTTTTGGGACTTCTATCAAAGCATCCAAAAACCTCAAAAACAAATCATATGGTGAATCTCCCTTGTGTCTCTTCATATGTATCATACAATTCTTTCACAAGAAACTTTTGATCAACATTTCTCCAATTTAGTTAACACTCAACTTGGATCTCACTATGATTTACATATTGTGATGATGATGAAATCATAACAGCAGAAGCATTGCCATCTTGACAATCATTTCTATTATCTAATCCATGAATTCCATTTACATGGAGTGTGCTAGGATAAACAACAATTGCAACCATGTATCCTTTCATCATTGATTATTTCAAATTGTTCTCAATATCCATGACATTTTGATATGTCTGATGTACTATTGCATGCTCTTTATCCCTTAATAGATAGCTCATCTTACTATCAAATGCACCAAGATAAATGACCAAACACTTAGCATCATTTGGTCTTATATTCTCAGGAATATCCCTTATTTCCCTTGAAAATCTAAGATTAAAAGCAGGGACCAACTCATCTTCATTTCTATGGATTTCCATAAAGTTCCTTACCACACTTGGATTCACCCTTTCACCAAATTGTTCTCCAAAGGTTGTCATAAACTAATTCCATGAAGCTATAGAGCATGCTGACAAATATGAGAACCTATCTCTGGCATCATCCTTCAAAGATTGAATAAAAAGCTTCATAACAACATCCTCATGATTTACCTCATAATCCCCCATCAAATCCCCAAACTCTTGCAAATGTTTGCTTGCTAATTCGAGCTTTGCTCCATTGAAATTTGGTATCTTATCCTTGATCTTAGGTGGTACAACATTTAGAAAACCACAAATATTTCCAAAATTAATGGCCCTACACCTTTCAGAACTAAAATTCCTTGGATGTGACAAAGGGTGCTCATCATGTGTTAATGCATTCAATTCCACGTCCAAAAGTATAACTTGACTAGGCATCTTGTACTACCTTTTGCAAGCCTTTTCAGATTTATCAAAAGGAAATTCAAGTCCCCTTTTCAATTATGATCTTAAGCCTTTACAATAAAAACTCCTTTCTATTTTACTTAAGATCTTACAATATAGCATGCTTCTTTATAATAATGCATTACTTTCAATTTACATTCAAAAGGCATGCTAAATTACCACTATTATTCTCTCATCTAGTACCAATTCACCTAATAGGGAATCATTCATATCATGTATCTTGAAAATTCCCACAAATTACTTACAAATGTGATAATATTTTCTTTAGATTCATGAGAATACCTAGAATTTTGAGTAGCCATTCACCTTCGATTTTGAAACTTGCAGATATGAAGCTTTGTTATATTCTTTATTAGGTTCTTTGAGTCAGAGTTTCCACATCTCTTCACAGAGGATTATACTTCAAATAAGATGAAGTGTCTTCAAAATAAATCTTGTTATGTGTTTCCTTCGATAATGGAGTCACTTTCAAATCCTTCGAGCGTTGTTGCAACTAAATCCTTCAATAGGTTCAAGAATTAGACGATATATGAACAAGATGTTTAGATTTATCACACCATTTGACTCTGTAATACAACAATATGTGACTAGAGAATGAAAATTCTCAATAGAAAAATTTCCATTTTTGTTGGTGTTTTTCCATCCTAGCGCCAGAATTCTCTAAAGGATGGCCAATCCTTATGTTCAAGACATCCCTAGGCTAGTGTCCAACACAATGAGTAAAGAATTATGAGGTCTTCACTCCTGCACTTTAGGTTTTGTGGGACCAGGGAGGGTATTTCTCGATTTGTGTTCATTCTAATTTATTAAAATGGAGAACACTTCTTCACAGATGGGTTCCTACCATAGGAAAATAAACAAAATTCACTAAGGATTTGGCTAATCTTTGAGTAAATAATTGTCCATTTGCTAGGAATGAGGATATGTTTCAAACTTACATTTCAGAATTGATATGATTTTAATAAGTATTATTCTTATTTTGAACCTATGGCTAGGCATATTACTAGCTCATTTGATTGCATGAATTCTCGACAAACAGGCCAGTGCCTCATCAATCGAGTAAATGGAGTCAAATATGGAATGATTAGTAATACACAAAGTATTTAATTTTGAAGTAGATGGACTATTTTCATAATAGGCCTTGCAATACAAAAACTCACAATGTCCAAAACATGACTTCTTATCAAATCCTTTGCAAATTCTTACAAACCTATGACTCCCATTAAGCATTTAATTAGCCCTTTGAGCTAAAGCAAAGAAACAAAGCCATACATTCAATTAAACCATTGATAAAAAACAAAAGGATCCTTGATAATTTCATTTATAATCTGCAAAAGTGTACAAAGGAGAGTACATGTTTTAGAATTTAGATTTGTTTCAATATCAATCATTCATGTAAAACTATTTAAGATTATTACATATCAAATATATATCTGAGATGATTAACTAGTAGATTCATCAAGTCTGTTGCATTACATTTGTTTTCTGCACTTAAATTCTACCCAGACTAATCTAGACTCAAAATTTTGACCCTTGTAATGAGCCTTGAAATCCCTTATATAGATGAAGGGAGTAACACGCATTGGGCTCATTATAGTTACATTTCATAATCATTTCAAAATGAATTTCATTTCATTTGGGTCAATTCCTGAATTGTTATATTTAATCCTTCATTTACCACGGGAAAGAAAAAAGGCAAAAAGAGCACCAAGCAATTGGTTGAAGAAGCACACACAAGCCTTCCAATAGATTTTTATAAAATCAACACGTTCACCAACACTAGAGAAGTCACCATCAGTACGAACGACACTAACCAACGAACCAGCCACAAGAGGGTCGAATCACCATAAAAGTCCAAAACTGAATACTATTCAGTAGGAGAGCATAGGTGCTACCTCACCTTGTCAGTGGTTGAGTAGACACGTTCACCTGGTTTCATGATAGAAATTGGAGTTGCAACAATCACTTCATCATCTAAATCATCATAAGGCACAAGGGAAATAGGACAATGGCCAGAATTAGGGATGACTCCTCCTTCCTCACTTGAAGAACTATCAGAAATCACAACAAGAACACTAGGCTTCCCTGAACAAATCCCAAGACCCTTACTCAGCCTCGTTAATTCTTTTGCAAACTCAACAAGCCCTTTTCCTTTAAACTTGACTAATTCTTCTAAAATAGTCCTATTTCTCATATTGTAAGTACTCTTAACAGTATTTTTCTCATCCTTCTTACGTATACTCCTCTTACCCTTTGGGACAGTTGACATTCATGCCATAATGGGTTTGGCTTCAAGCACATATGCAAATGGTTCCTGCATATTCAATCTCCTAGACCATCAAACTCGTGTCGCAGGAGTACTTGGCTCACTCATTTTTCCTAGAATAAAACACTAACCAGAGCCAATCTTGCAAGAAAAACACTAGCCACAACCTTCAAAAAATCTCCACTCATAGAAATGAAAACCCCAAGAGCCCTAAACAAGACAATACAGAGTGCAACTAAGCTACAACAATAATACCATATACATGCACACTTATAGACTAGGGGATATTATATCGCCACCTCTGTGATACTTCGTTCAATAGTCAAAATTCGCTCCTCCAATATCTGTAGCAATCGTTTTAGTGCCCTAATAATTGTGAATGATCAAACAAACTATAGGAAATCCTCATTAAATAAGGTAATTAGAGGCGAGTTGCATTTAATGGCCACCACCCAGGCTTCCTCGAGTAAGCATAAAATCAATGGCTGCATGTTGGATCTCAGTTGTCGATCATTCAGGATTTAAAACTCAATCAACAAGGCTCATTAAGGATCACCCCTTGCTTTTATGCCCGTACTTAGAAATAGCGATGAGGTGCTTTGAAAATTCCATGTACCCATTTGTATCTAAACTCCATCATTCTCAACTTGCTCGCTGTTGATCTTGATAATCTTATCCAGAAACCCAACTCCATCGCCCATCGCATCTTCTAGTTTTTCTTTGGGACCTCATCAAGCGATGGTCGAGGAACCAGCGATGAGATATCGGTCGTTGATTTTGATCACGGGGGGATCCTAGCTGGAGATCTAAATTCTATCGCTCATTTCCCATTCACTTTTCATTAGCAAGCTCCAACTGGCGATGCATCGAGCCCATGCAATGGGGAGAAACTCACCCATCGGCAGTCATGGGTTCATCCTTAGCCTGCGTGAAGCAACCGACAATAGTGGTAAGGCCGGCAATGGGTTAAAAACTTAACTACATCACTCATCAGGGGTTACCTTCTGGCAGTGAGAATGCAACATACAATGGGCGATGAACCTGGGGTGGTAGGAAAAATAGTGTATCGCTCGTCATGGGATGGACATGGGCAGCTTCAAAGGAACACACGATGAGCGATGAACTACTAGTGGTAGACTTAAGTTGTGCTAAAATGCACATGGGCATAAGTTTTTTTTGAAGGGGGACCTCCTAGGCTCGATAGGTGACCAAAGTGTTGGAGCTGGTTAAAATAATGATAGCGAAGACCATAAGATGTCACTTAAGTAACTGGTTACCTGATGCAGTTGGTCAATGAGAAAACATAATCTGGTAGGAGGATTAAGGGTATAAGTGAATGGACACCACAAAACCCTAAACCCTAGTGACAACAAGGAATGATCAATCATATAGGCTTGACCATGGAACTAGTGGGGCAATGAAATTTTAGGGTTCCACCACCTCCAACACACAACAACACCATCTAGAACAAATCAAGAGGTTTGAGAGCCCTCTTTGAGATCTCTCAACACACAGGATGCTTCCTCTTGTGCTCAATTTGAAGGAGCAATTGAAAAGCACTTGAGGTATAGAGTTTATTTGTTTTCATTTAATCATTATTTTCCTTCTTGGTTTTCAATGCCTTCACTAACTTTCTACTATAGATAATGGCACTAAAAAGAGATAAAGAAAGAAAAATAACCAAGGAAAAAATTATGAGGCCAAAAAGGAAGTATTGGAGGAATATAAAGGGATTGTGCAAGCTAATGATGGACGACCTTGAAATTGTTGAAAAATAGAAAAAATGTAACTTTGTGTAACAAATTGGATTTCCCACAAAATCTCAAACCCCAGGACCCTTACTCAACCTCGTTAATTCTTTTGCAAACTCAACAAGCCCTTTTCCTTTAAACTTGACTAATTCTTCTGAAATAGTCCTACTTCTCATATTGTAAGTACTCTTGACAGTATTTTTCTCGTCCTTCTTACGTATACTTTTAAGTGACTTTTTTAAACAAATAAGGAACAAATTTTTAACTAGCCCAATTTGGGAAAAGAACATTAAATTTATTTTCTTATGAAGCATAGACTAGGCACAAACTTTTAAATTTTAATAGTGATATATAGATTAAAATTTATAAACCTCTTTCAATGTAAATATTTATTAAACATATAGACATGATGTATTTAAAAATAAATTAAGTAATACAATTTTAATGAGGAATAAGTTATATTTCTAGAATCTTTGACAGTTTTCTCTACAAATCAAATGTTTCATTTGTTTAAATTAGGTTAAGGATAGGTCAATTAGCTTCAAGATCAAATTGAAGGAAGCTAATAGACTATCACTCATCTATTTGTAGGATTTTGGTAAGTTTGAGAATTTTAATCTTAAATTCAAAGCAATTCCAAGATGAAATGAGAAGATAAAAATTGAACAAGAAATAGATTTTCATTTTTAAGAAATTAATATCTATTTATAAACATATATCTATTTTTTAAAAAGTGGATATCCATTTTATATCCTCTTTTAAAAAATAAATATTTGTTTCTCAAAAATGGATATTTATTTCTTAGAAACAAAATTTCAATTTAGTATGAGTTTCTAAAGTAAATTTAAAATAGTGGTTTGAATGTAATAAAAGTTTCAAATTTTTTGTTATCTTTGAGAAGGATATTTTCCACATTACCATTTGTTTGTCCATCAATTTCTTACACTCACTAGATAAGTTAAAGGGTGAAACTAATAAAGAGGATGGAGATAAAAAGGAAGATGCCAATCAACATCTCACACCCAACTCATGTTCCTCTAAATATGTTCCTTTGAAGGTTGGAGGAATTGGAAAATAATGATAACCATGTGATACATGAGTGCCTTAGGGGTTAGACAATCTTGCATCATCAAAATATAAGTTTTTTATTTCTTTATTTTTCTTTATGTTTTGTATATTTTTGAAGTTCTGGTTATATTTAGGGTTCATGGTATTATATGTAAATGTATTTTTGAAACTACATGATAGTGGAGCACTAAAATAAGTACTTAGATACATTATTTACATTATAGAGTGGCTCAATCATTTAATGTATTGAAATATGTATTCTACCTTTTTTCTTTATTTTGTTATATAGATGGGACCAACTAGAGTGTCACCATTAGATCCGGAATAAACATAGACACTTTGACACTAGTATAAGTCCATCTAGAAATTACATAACATGACACCAACCTTTGTGAAGGTCTACTTAATCTTGAAATAAATGATGATAGTTATGTAAGATGTTTTAGTTCATGAAGATCCATTCCACTTCATTGGGATCACATGTAACATGTATAATACAATTCCTCTAAATATATTTGTAAATTTGGTTCCTTAGTAGTTGCTATCTCACTTTGATTCAAAAAATATCACTAATTTTGAAAAGAAGCATTTACTTGTCTTATGTCATGTTTTAATATGATATTCACTTAAAATTATTATATGTCCCTACTATGTAATATAATGGAAGTATTTTGATTCAATTTGTTTGTTCACTTCCACAAAGATGTTTGGTGTTTACTTGTTGCTTAGTTAGTTAAGCTTTCATTGGATTCTCCAAACATGACAATATGTTTATTGGTAGCAGAGTGAGCTTAGATAGTAGAAGTGTGAGTTGTTACAATTTAAAGATACAAATTTTAACTATCAATAGAAAGACTGAAATCATACAGACTGCTTAATGAAATATGTGTCACATTTCTAAACCTATTTCATTCCCTCTTTCTTACATCTACAAAAAATTTATAATAAAAAAATTATAATTTAACTACTTAAAATAAACAAACAATAGAAAACTCCTGAAACAAACATAAGTGACTACTAAAAAAATTATCCACATAAAACCACTGTGGAAGAGCGTATATATAAAGTTTCACTGTTGAAAGTTCTACTTCTATTCTTTATACAGGAGCTTTTCCCAACTTAACTGCAATAACTTACAGGTTGTTTAAACTCTTCCACACAACTAATTAACACATTGTGGTACGATCAAGTTTGGAAAACGAGTATGGTGAGGCTGTGAAGATGATGAAGAATAAGTAGAGTTGCTTAACACCTGCTCAATCTCCCACTGTGAAAGACCCACATTAGTTTTGATGAGGAGCAGTATATGACAATAAAAGACAAGGGGATGGCAGGGAAGAAGAATGGGCCCATTTTCATTCACTCCGAAGTCCTCCTCTGCCTTGTCCAGCAAAGTGCTGAGAAGGGGGTGATTTACATAAGTGGTGGGGATGACAAAGCGCTTCTTCGTTTCGTTGTCTCCCACAAAGACAGCCAGGTGGCCTTCTGGCACATCCGCTGGCACACACCTCGATCTTCCTTTCCCTTTCAGGCCAAATCTTTGCCATTTTATGATATTCATAAGTATTTTGAGTTTAGCTGAAAAACTATAGCTGCCCTTCATGGTGAAAGAACAAGCAAATAAGAAATAGCAGATGAATGGAGAGACTGGTTGTATGTATGTATATATATATAGATTGGGTGATAAGCAGAAGGAAGAAGATGAGAATCATTGCACTCCACGGCAGGTGACATGGTTGTCTCAACTTACGTAAGTTGCAAGCCGAAAGTTAAAAAGGCACTCATTGCCTTTTTCAACTATTATTTCCTTTCACTGTACACGGACCAACCAACCAACCAAACTTTGACCTTTTCAAGTATTGTTCAATTATAAGCCGCTTGACTCTCCTATGGCTCGTGTGATAATGACCGCTTGATTCTTCTATGATTCATGTGATGATGATTAATGGTTCAATACCTTCCACTTTTTTTTATGGTTCGTGTGATAATGATTCATACTTCAATATCTTACATACACTCTTATAATGAGTAATGGTCCAATACCTTGCACTCTTTTTGGCTCATGTGATAATGATTCATGGTCCACTACTTTGTCTCTCACTCGTGTTACAATTATAAACCACACAAATTAAAAATTGATTAATGGTTATAAGATTGAGTTTAGATACTTTTGATGTAAAATATAATACTTTTTAAATTGAATAGTATGAAAGAGGATTTTTTTTTTTTTTTTTGATACGCACGATAGATATATTATATTAAAATAGGAAAGGCTTACAAGCGTCTGCTACGCAGGAATAACCAACCACCATCACCGTCGGGCAAGATGACAACCCAACCGAGACTCAAAAACCAAGATCCCCGAATCCGAACATGCAACAGCAACCCATTAAAACTTAAAACAGAGACGAGGGTTTACAGACCGATCCACCACCCACATGAACAAGGCAGCCAAAAATTCAAAGACCACAAAAAACGGCTGTTAAAGATTTTTAAACACAGAGCCACCTTACAAGAAACCATTGACCTCCGCAAAACAAACAAAGCCCTCCAACCAGTCAATACCCTCCGTCGGCACCATCTTTAATTTGCGTTTCAGGAACTCCACGGCCACGTCCGCGAGCTTCCGATGGTGAGACAAAGCTGGCCCTTTGAGATCAAGGAGGAAGGGATAGACCTTGACAGTTTCCTCCGAGTGCCATAAGAGATGCAAATCAGCCGGGCGCGGGATACCTTTACCCAAAAGGGCCGCCTTCAACGTTTCTTCCAGTCCACCGAGTAAGTCCATGCGGAACAAACGCTCCATCAGCTCCCGCGCCAACTTCTTCGGAATTTCCAGGTCCAATAATACTGCGAGAAAACGCGAGGAAATGTGAGCATTGTCTCTAGCATATTCCTTTTGAAGCAAGTGTTCATTTCCCAGAACCATCTTAACCGCGACCAGTAACACAGGATCATCCTCGAGCAAAATACGTTTCAGCCTTTGATCTGTGATCTCCCTGAAAGCAATTTGTCGCTCCGTAGAGACCAAAGAAACCGGCGTGTCAACACCAAAGCATTCCAAACCCTCCAAGGAAATATGAATGGTGAATTTCGATTTTTTCGACCCCTCCATGATAACTGCTACACCCTTGCACGCCAGCCAGTGCCTACTAATCTTCAAAGCCTCCAGAAAGATTGACTGAGGTTTCCAAATAATCAGTAAGCCTCCCGATGCACCTTCAGCTTCCGAACCAAGCCATTTCCAATATCTTAACTTCTTCTCAAATTTCTCCAGATCCGACTTATCTAATTTCGTTTCTTGAAGGAGACAGATTTCTACTTGACACACTTCAATGTGGCGCCTTATTAGGTTCCACTTGTTAGGGGCATTTAAGCCCCTAACATTCCAGGTTAAGATTTTCATTGCTGTTCAGGAAGGGCTCCACCCTTCCCTACTTTTATCATAGTGTCAATTTTTTTTTGGCCATTGGCCTCCCCGTCCATCTTTCTTTTCTCTTGATTAGGGATTCTACCCCTCTTTTTTTGTTCCCCACAATCTGGAGTTAATTTGAGGATGTCCCTTCTGTGAATACCTAAACGAGATTTCGCTGCCTGCAGATCCTCTGCTAGCTTCTGCTTCCTACCTGTTTGTGGGCTTAGCAATTCTGTTATGGCTCGATCATCTGATTCCCAATAATCCTCCATTCCTGCCAGACTAAAACCCACTTCCAACGAACCAGTCCTTGATTTAGCTGCCTCTGCTAGTTCCACAAGTTCCTTTCCTACTTCAATTAGAGAGTCCAGCTCCACATTCATACCACTATCCCCTATAAGATCTAAGGTTTCCGAGATTTTGTCGTCTAACTCTTCAAACTGGACCCGCTTCTCTGTCTGTTCTTCTTGAGTGAACTTTCTACATGCAACATCATCTGTGGGAGAAGGAAATGTAATCCCAGTTAACGTGGCTCCCCCATGGGGACCCCAATGTCACTATTTGCTTTTGGGGAGACCCTAGAGTCCTCTGCCAGTGACTTCTCATGCCCTTGCTTTGGTGATTTTGGAGCTTTAGTTGGGATTCTTGCCGCTGTTCGAAGGTTTGCTGAGGGAGTTTCCACTAAGCTGGATTTACCTGCCACTTCATTCTGAGATCTGCAACCTAGCGTGCGTACCAGATTATTGCGCATTAAAGAGTCCCTTACTAATTTTTGAACCCTAATGCCATAATCCGTGATGAGCTCAATCTCACTCCAAAACAGTCTATCCACAGTGTTTTCCACACAGATGCGCACATAGGTTTGATTTCTCTTTGCCAGTTTCCTTTCTTCTGCACAAACAAATGTGCCCAACTGATTTGCAATTTCCTCAAGAATGGAGGGCGCCCAGTACTCCTGTGGGAGATTTGGTAAGCTGTACCAATCTTGAATATATTCCATTTCGTGTGTTGAAGGGTCGAAACCGATTGACCACTTTCTTAGATAAAAGCCGCAGCCATCGAGCACCCAAACCCCATTTACTATTTTATCTCTGATAGTGCAGGATGGGCAAACAACTAAGAAAAAATCATTTTGGAGCATTTTAAACTGCAGCTCCTCACCCCACCGTTCTTTCCACCAGCTCACTAAATAATCCCAGTTTAGATTCTTCTCGAACCACTTTCCAAACAAACCCAATTTTTCCAGCCTCAGGACTTCCGTTTGCAAGATCGAAGAGCTGATAACGACTTTGGTTCTTCCACTTTTAGCTTCTTTGGACATGGAAGAGACTTGCTTGTCCTATTCTTCCTTTGGGCTTTCTTCCCTGACTTCCTCCCATACCTTGGACGAAAACTTTTTTTGCCATTCCATTCCTCCCTTCCCATTTCTGGAGGTAGGGTTTTTTTGCGGAGTTGTTCTGCTCGGCCAAGATGGAAAATGTTGCCTGAGTTTTTCTTCATTCTGGTAACAAGGTCTGCGAAAAGCTTCATTCCTATACTTATTCCTACCGCGAGAGGGACCCGCAACCTTGTTCTGAAGATTCCTGTGACCCCTGCCCGCAGAAAGGCGACCGTGTGTGACATGATTCTGTGGTCGGGCCCAACAGTCCTGCCTCCAGACATGTTCAAAGTCCCCAGATCTGTTCGCGTTGGGACCCCCACAACCACTGCTACCATTCCTAAACTTTTCCGACCGTTGCTTACCGCCATGACCGTTGCAGAGCCCCATCTTTCCTTTAATTAGGCTAAAAAAATTTATGAAAGAGGATATTTTTACTAGAACATAAAAAAAAAGGATTATTTTTACATATATTTAGTTTATATGATTTTTATTAAATAAAGTGTGTTTTATTATTTGAAGGGTAATTTTGAAAATAAATTTGACAAGAAATTTACTTGGCAAATAGGGTTGATCGTCAAATTTAGGTCCTAGATGCAATGTATCAATTGGTTTTTAAGATCAATCAATTCAATGGATAAATGTTTTTTTTTCTATTTTAAAATAAGTTGACTTTGTTATTTTATATACACATAAAATGGGGTGAAGCCATAATAGTGGTTTACACTTTGATGGAGGAAGGAAAATTGAGAAAAACGACCCCATGTAAAAAAAATTGGTTTTAGGGGTTCGCATGAACCTACATGTTCGACCGAACCATAAAGGGGTTCGACCGAACTAGGGTTCGAGCAAACCCATTAACTATTGGGCCCACATTTAACCGCCAAAAAAACAAAGGAAAAATGCATATTAGTGGGGGTTCGAATGAACCCTGGTTCACAAGAACCCCCCTAGTTCTAGCGAACCCCCTTTTTCCCTAATTTTTTAATTTGTTCACACAAAAAACCTAAAATTTTACGCTTTCAAACTCCGGTTGGGGATGAAAATGGGGGAATATTTAGAAACCAAACTTGGAATCGAGTAGCCTTCAAACGAGCTATCCAATGAATATAATTTTAGTATGTTTTGGTTTTATTATCTATCTGTTTTTTAAGTTTTATTAAATATAGGTTTTTCATCGAAAACAAAATCTTTGTTCTGCACAAGTGGAAAAATAGAAGATTATAAAAAAAAAATTAAAATATGAGTGCACCAGATATTGAAGTCCTTGATCCAACAAAAAGAGAGAAGAATTTTGATACATACAAGAAAAGTTATATACCATGGCTATGTCTGAATTGTCATTTGATTGACTTCAAACTTGATTAAAGAAAAAATATTCAATAAAAAACTATCTAACCAAGTGGAAGCACTAGATATCGGAGTTAGAAATCTAAATTTGAAAAATTGAATTTTATCCTTCATGGAAAAAGTTATGCATTATACAGGGCGCCTTTTAAAATGTTGTTTTGAAAACCAATTTTTGTGGGAGATGGAAAAAGAAGTAATCTGATTCCAAAAAAATTGAAAAAAATATTTTAGAATCTACAAACAAAATGTGACAAGACTCTAGTTTACATCATCTTCAAATTCCTTACGGTTTAATCGCTATAGGTGCCCGAATGTGGAGATTGTGTTAAAAAAAAAATTAGTGTCCAGTTAGGCCAAAAAGTGTAAACCACTATTGTGGGATCACCCAATGATTATTTGGATAGTAAGTTTTCTTGCTTGAAAGTAATAGGATGTGGATTTGAGCCTTCTCCTTCCATCAATCAAAAAATTACAATTAGTTGATTTGTACATAGATGCCATCAATCCCATTACTCGAAAAGATTTGTTTTAATAATTATATGTGCCATAAAGGTTAGGAGCTTAATCCTTTAAAGGTGCACCTACAAGCAAACCACAATGTTTTAATCTCAAATATATTTTATACATTGTTTACATTTATTAGAAACACTTTATTATTAAAATATTTTAAGAATTCTTTTAGAATGTTTAAAATGAAAATGTGGTCAATTGGCATTCACAACCAAAAAATAAATAGTCACAAAAGCATATAGAGAAACTTAAGCACACATAATAGTACTAGGAAATGGTGTAGGAGGATCATCACTACTAGGAACCACTCATTTGAGAATATTTGGAGTTACTCATCCATCTTGAGAAGCTAACTAATTCTGGACATTGAGTGGGACCAA
The DNA here is from genome assembly GCA_007258455.2 of Sequoia sempervirens. Classification (NCBI taxonomy): domain Eukaryota; kingdom Viridiplantae; phylum Streptophyta; class Pinopsida; order Cupressales; family Cupressaceae; genus Sequoia; species Sequoia sempervirens. The sequence continues at coordinate 555,447,086 of VDFB02047230.1, read as the reverse complement.
AATCCGCTAACTGTGTGGTGAGTTTATGAATGATGGTTAATTCATAGTCTATGGACTCATGGCTAAAGCCAAATGCATGACCATAGTCTTCCTAGGAAGGAGGAACACCCATGTTACACCAATAGTGGGAAGAAATATCCATGGCTATGGGAGCAACTATTATTACATGTATGAATAACAAGTGGAGGCATGGTGTGACTAGCACTTGGCGTTCAAAGGAACTCAACTCATTATGTATAAGGTGCTCCCCTACTAGTTGATCAAGTATCATATGTATAAAATTCTTGTGGCACTTTTTTATCTTACACTTTAATCTAAGTATAGACTTGAAATAAAGCCAATTCAATTTCTTAGCTAGAGAAAAACTACAATCAATATCCCCATTAACAAAAATAACTTTGTGTTTATAATTCTAGAGTAGGAAATGAATAGATCTAAAAAACTTCAAATTCTAACAATGTAAGTAAGCTAGAGGGTTGTATCTATAAAGATAACAACTATCCATAAGAATAAATCTAGATGAAAGGAGAAAAAATATGAATACATCACCCTATATCTTGGGCTCAAGTTTAGGCCTAAAAATAATGCTTAAAAGTCTCAAGTTTGAGACAAGAAAGACACCTAGGCTTGGGATTCTCATAATGGATAAGTCACTAACTAAGAGGTGGGTCTTGATGATACAAGCACCATGAAAAAAATAGGCTCAATTCAATCTTTCCAAATCCTCTGAAGGCTAAAGAACCAAGTGTGAGGAGAATGAATGAAGACCTCAATACAAATTAAAATGAGGAAAATCCAAAGAGAATAGATTAAGAATTTGAAAGAGAAATCCAAGAGTATAATTCTTGAAAGTTGTAGAATGATTCCAACGCTAGTCTTTTCACCAAGCATGTGGGAGGTAAAACCTATGCTTATGGATCATGACATCAAGGGTAAGCTCCTAAATTCATTGAATAAAAGGTAATTTTGAACTAAGCAGCTTGTATTTAACATAAAGTGGGATAAAGGATCTAATCTCTAGAAGAGACAAGATCCCTTAGAGTATAAATGCATTTCCTTAAAATATACATACAAATTTGATCCCAAGAGTTGTAATTGAAAGAAATTTGGAAGAATTAATGATGGGATATATAGAATCTATTCATAAAAGGATTTAAACCAATCATAAAACCATCACTTTCCCATGTTTTAGAAACAAATTTACACATTTAAAAAAATTAAAATTTCTTTGAACAACAAAATAATCCTTGATCTTGACCAAAGTAGAAGTGATGAGAATGGAATGCAAACCAATGACCTTCCAACACTCTTGACATAAGGGCCTCGTCTTCCTCATTATAATTCTTGAAAAAAATCTTTCGAGCTCTAGAACCTTCCATAACTCTAATAATCCACTTGGTCCAAATAGAATTAATCTACATGTAATTGAAAAGAACACACATGTCACCTTTGTCCTAAGCCAAACAACTGTAGTATCTCAAAAACCCAATGGAAGTTATGATATTTATACTCATTGGCCCTCAAATAATATCTAAATATTTTAGCAAGAAAATTGTGGGAAACTTTAGAAGGGCTCTAATAGGAATAATTAGAAACATGAGTGACACCAAAATCTTAGTACAAATCTAAGATTTCCCCACCAGAAAAAGATGACTTGAGTGAAAGGAAATTTTCAATAATAATATACCATTTCCAATAACCCTCATGGGAGAAACAAATGCAAAGTAAGTATTCAAAATATACAATATAAAAATAATAACAAATCACAAGATAACACTAGATGTACACTAAGAAAACCCTCACAAGAGAATATCCTAGCATCCAAAAGCGCTTACATACTCAAGGTATTATCTTGATAAACAACATTACAATACATTTGTAGAGTCTCTATTTAGGCTTTTGAAGCATCGAGAATGTTGGTGTGAATATGGTATTTTACCTATCTAGTCCACTAGTAGGTCCTATTCACATGTTAAGTTTACTTAGGATCTAGGCATCTTTCTAAAAGTCTTAGTTGTCTTGATGAGATCTTATCTTATATTATGTCATTTACTTCTTGTGTCTTAGGTCATTTAATATTTTTTATGTTAGTTGTCTCATGCTATATGGTTAAGAAAAATCTCATGATCTTGTCTAATCTTATCTCTCACCTTGTCTATATAAGAAAGGCTCTTGTACATTGTTGTATGAAAATATCATGCAAGTTATTATCTTTTCATACTATCTTTTGGAAGGTTATCTTTTGTTTTGTGGGTGATCAAGGGGTGTGTGAGATAATTTTCAACTCCTACAAAGAGTTACATATTTGTGTTCCTTTGTTTGAATAAGAAAATGAGAATCATATAGACACACATATCAATCCATGCTTTCATGCACATAACCTTTAAGAGATGCTCAATTCAACCTCAACCAACAAGCTAAATTTTACACAAGACAATTTCAACAACTACTCATGTTATTTCTTTTATAAGATAAGTTTTTACAAAACCACAAAGTGGTATTACATATTTACCATGTTTCTCAAAACCATGAGCTCACTAAACTGTGACCCCCAAATTAATTATTTGACACTAATTTTTCCCAATATTAAATATTTTAGCAATGTGACACCCACATTAAATATTTATTCCAATGTCTCATACAACATATAGTTTCCATAATAATTCCTAACCCATGTGATGCACACATCCGTAGGATGCAACATAATTATTTTTATTCTATTAAAATTGTTATCATTATATTATGCAAGGTGTACATCATAGCTTTCCCAACATTGAGATACAAAAATAAATTTATTTCTCAACACTTTGAATGGCGTACTAGCAAATCATATTAAGATATCTTTCAAATGTAAAAGGAATACCCATGAAGTTAAACATCTTGTCATTTTCAATCTATTTCCATTAAAAATGTTCCAACAATGGTGACTTGAGAGAAAGGAGATATTGTGATAAAATATATATTGTGACATTGTATATTAGAACCACATGCCAAATAAAAATTATTGAGGCAAGTCATATCCTCACAAAAGTTTCTTGTTTCTCCAACATAAGAAAAGAATCATTTATGAAGTTCCCATTGATAATTTATTGGTTGGGGAAGGGAGGACAATTCTCTTGACCAAACCAAGAGAGGATTTGTGAATACAAAGGTGGAAAAAATATTCAACTATAAAAACATACAAGTTAAGAGAAAACAAAAAACTTTATTTGATAGAGTGGAAAATGTCAAAGCTCTTAGAGACTCTCCTATTAGAAAAAAATACAATATGAGGTGTCTAAGAATAATTTTATTATGGATTGGAAAAAATCAAATCCTAAGGTATTTGGCATTGTAAGAATTGTGATGTGATAAAATATGATCTAGGGTCTAAATCACACCTTTAACCTCCATCATTTGGGGGGACACAAAAATGATCATATTGGATGATCAAGGTATTGGTCCCCTTTGGGGGGTTGATTGTTGTTGATTAGGAATGAATGGATATGATTGTGTGATTTTGTAAATTTAAAACTAGGTTAATTATGAAACTATAGAAAACTAATGTAAATTTAGAATAACACATAACTATTGAATAGAATTTGAGAATAGAAAAGTAGAGGGTGGAGATAGAGGAACCTAGTATTCAAATATGGACTGAAACTGATTAGTGAGGGGCATGGGTGCCCTTGACTGAAAATTAAGTTTTTTTGTAATCTTTGAATAAGTATCTATAAGTTACAGTTTTTAGGTGCTTCCTTGTCAAGCTCAGGTTTGGAACTTCATTTTTTGATGAATAATTAATATTTCCCTAATTTGATTAATGAATGCACTTGAATTCTTGATCTTGATGTTAGGTTTTCAATCTTCTCCAAATCCACTTCAAATATGCCACCTACAAGAAAGAGAGGAGAGAAAGGGTTGTGCCATATGGGGTATTTCCTAATTCAAACCGTATTTTGGTGTTTCCACCTTCACAATGGCTATGATGGTGTTGGATAAAGAGTTCCTATCCTAAAGGCAAAGGAAAATGGATAAAACAAATAATAAATCACAAGTGTTGCAACTTACCACTCAAAATTGCTTTCCTTGATGGACTAAGGCCATGTCACACATCTCATGCAAGGAGAAATTGATACTTGATTGAAGATCCTGCAAGTGTTAGTACTCACAAAACAATGAACATAAAACATAAAACAATATTACTTTTTGATGCATTTCTAACATGAATCTTGATTGATGAAATATTGTAAAATAATATTTATTCTTCTCTTCAATTACCTTGACTACTTTTTAGGATGATCAATTGGAATTCAAATTTTTCCAATAGTTCAAATGGTGAAAAGGACTTATATTTATATGCATTTTTTCATTTATCGTAATAATTATTTTGAGAATCCTAGAAATGAATTTATATTTGTAAACATATTAATGCCAACAATAAAAATTTAAAAATTGGGCCAAAATAGGGTGGTCAAGGGCAAGGGTGCCCTAGACCAGAACTATTTTAGATTTTAAGTTGTTAAATAAATAATTAATTTTAGTTCTCAATTTTATCTTTATTTTCTGAAAATGATGATGAAACGAGCAAATAATAAGCATAATTAGGACCAAGCATTAAAAGGGGAGCTAAACATAGTGTGAAATTTTCAAGGTTGGCAATTTATGATGCTACATTTATACCCCACTTTAGTGAGAGTATGAATTTACGCTCATGCTCACACCTAAAGTATGGAAAATCCAAGAAGGTTTCTTTCATAAAAACATTGGAGAAGTAAGATGGCACTAAATCTAGGGGATGTACTAGCCCCTAGGCTCAAGATCCTACTAGATAACAATGTAAAGATAAATGAACACACGCATGAGGTGCAATATATTCAAAAGAGACATGACAAACACAAAGCATACACAATGAAGAAATAAATCAAAAATAATACAAAACATTAAAGGAATCGTGCAAACACAATGCAAACATGATTCAAACATCAAAAAAGGGGGTGTGACCTCATAGAATAGTAAGATCTGTAGATTCCTACTAGGATCCATACCCAAGATATCCATAAATCGCAAGTTAGAAAATTTTGATATTTTATACGTGACCCATGAAAGGCATCATAGGCTAGTGAAGTCCAATATTCACTAGGCGATCTTGATAAGAAACAACATAGGCTAGTGAAGTTTGATATTCACTAGGTCAGTTTCAACAAAGCTAGCAAATGAAAAAACACAAGGACTAGTGAAGTCCAATATTCACTATACTAGGTGAGTTCTCATGTCAACTGTACTAGGAATTATAATCCTAATAACTATAATAAGGAACTAAAAAATATGATCAACATGTCATGGAATCATCACCAAGTTCATATTGTGTGAACAAAGTGAAGCACATAATAGAATGTATGCCCCCACCTTAAAGTAATTTCTAACACCCAATAGGAGAAATTGCCTTTAAGGTAGAATGAAAATGATAGGCCATTAGAGCTTGTTAGGAAACCATGCACCAAATTATATCTTCCCAAAAATATAACTTATGACAAGGGGTTTCCCCCAAAGAAAATCCATATATAATTGACAAGACAAAATAGCACATGAGGGATCCACGGATCTAGGGTTAGTATAGACGGGAGATAATGTGTAATATGATCAATGCTTTGAATTCACATCATTCCCCAAATACTTGTGGAACTATGAACACAAGGGAGGAATGGAACATGAAGACTACATAAAAGCTTTTGGGTCAACATGGAAGAGACCTAAATGTCTCAACGCTTTGTATCATTCCAAAAAGGAAAAAAATAAATGTGTACAACACAAAGATGAATGAAGATGCAAATAGAGGAATGTTACAAAAAAATTGTTCTCTTTGTATCCTTGTACCAATGGAAACATCAAGGGTCATCCAAAGAAAACTAACAAACACAAATACACACCAAGTAATACATTATGGGGAGATCGCATTATGTGCAAGAAAAAATACAAAGACACAAAGGGTACTACACATGCGAGCTGATCTATAGCAAATTATTTGCATCCTAATATTTCTCATCATAAATAGGAGGAAAATAAGTTAAAGGAACTATAACAAGTGTGATACAAGGAGTAGTACTAGATTCAACACATGGTGAGTCACTCACACTAGGAGGATCATCATGGTTGCCCCCATCTAAATTCATTTATTTTACAAACATAAGAGATAATTCATTATGATATTTTTGCTCTTTCATTTTATCTTCTAAATCAGTATCGAAATATATCACAATTGGTTATATATTAGTGCTATCAGAATTATTGTGAGCACTATCATGAATCTATGTGAGTATCTTTTGAAGTAGGTGATGGGAAGGGGAGTGAAGTTTTTATTCTTTGTTTTGGTTAAAAAAGATAAGGTTCGACTTCATGATTTGGTGAGGGAGGTGGGGTGGAATTGAGAGATGTCAAGGATGGGTGGGTGGGAGGTATCTCATTGGAATTTGGTTGTATGGATGGGAGGTCGTTAGGTAAGGTTTTTTTTTCTTTGAAAAGATGATTAGTTATAGCACATCTTTGTTTGTATTCCTTTGCACTTTGATTTTGTCTTGCATGAGCTTCAAATATGAAGGGGGAATTTGGATGTTTTCCAACATTGGTCCCTTTTCTTCCCTTATAGGAGGAATTGAAGGAACTATCAAAGTTTGGGAAACCATAGGGGTTTTAGGTTTTTACACAAAGTATTTTTTTTCTTTAGGAGGCACAAAATTAATCCCTGAATACCTCTTTGAATGGTTGTCTCATGGTCCCTGATAGGATGGTGGAGGGGGAACCACAACATATATGCTAGAAGGTCAAGGATGAGAAATAATAACTAGTTTGGGATGAGTTTTGTTTTCTTCCCATGGAGTAGGAGGATCAACCATCAAATACATTGGAGACCGAGGAGCCTTAGTTGAAATATTGGTAAGGGATAATTGGGCTATTTGGTAAGCTTTGAAATTTTTGTATAATAAAAATAGATAATCTTATGAGGTTGACCGGGTTGGGTTGGTTGAATCCAAAAGTAATCAAGTGATAAATTTCCATGAAGGGCCAAAGGTTTAAATCCACTATGATAAATAGTATGTATTTGTCCTTCAAATGGGAATTTAAGACATTCATGAATAATGGAGGGGACCGCATTCATGGAGGTAAGCCACAAGTGACCTAACTTCACACAAAATTAATCTAATGTAAGTATTACGGTAAATAAAACATCCAAATTTTTAGGTCCCACTTGAATTAGGAGAGTTAAAGAACCAATCGTAGGGTGAATAGAACCATCATGAGATTTTAGTGACACTTACGATTGTTCATACTTATCCTTATATAACTCATGCACATACAAAAATTCTTTAGTGATCACGTTTACTAAACATACTGCTCCAATGAGTACTCCCCTTGTGGATTTATCCTTAATTCTAACAATGATCTAAAGAGGACCAAAGAGTGCATGTATAGAAGCATCAATATGTGTAAAAGTAATATCAGGTAAAATCTTAGGTTATTTTTTGCAAGGATTGGTTGAGTGGCTTGGTAATGGTTTGGTAAATATTCATAAATTTTGATTAAGTGGTGCTATTTATTTGTTCCCTTTATCATTTACACCATCCAATTGAATAACATTAGAATCGATGAGGTCTTGCACTTGGTGCTTAATATGCATACATCTTTTTGCATCATGTCTAGATATATAGTGATATCAATAAAAAGCTTTTGCATTAAAATTAGGAGGTATTTTGGAGGTATCAATAAGTCGAATGGGAGGAAGTTAGATCATGTTCTTATTAAGCAATTGTAACATAATGGTATAGAGAGAATTGGGACATTATAAAAATTGTCTATTTCTTGGCCTAAATTGATATGGTGTTGTAGATGTAGCAACAACTTACATTTGAATGTTATTAGATGATTGAGGAGTGTTTATTTTGATGAAGTTTTTGCTTTTGTTTTTAAATTATTGATAGCTATATTGAGGAATTGCTTCAAATTGACTATTAGGATCTGATGAAGGTGTGTCTTCATATTGGCTAACCAAAATTTTGTAATCACAAATGTTAGTGTATAAATATGTGAATGATGGATATTCCATTAATAAGATCTTATCCAGAATGTGAGGTTTCAAGTTTCTAATAAAGACTCTTTGTATATCAGTATCTAGGAGAGAATATGATATTTTGAATAAATAGCTTGGTATCACCCTAAAAAAATAATCACTTTTTCCTTAGATCCTTGTTTCCAATGGACCAAATTTATTAGTGTAATTTGAGGTCCAATGTTTTCTTGAAAATGTTGAAGGAATTCATTAGAAAGTTGTGGAAAGGAAGTAATCAAATTATTAGGCAATGAAAAAAACCAATCCATTGTAATGTATTTCAATGATCGAGGAAATTGTTTGGCTAAGAGAGCATCTTCAGAAATGAAATCACTACATAGAGTGATAAAATCCAATATGTTGGGATATCCTTTGCCAACATAAGTTTCTCAAAGCAAGGAATCTCAATGTTTTGCAGAATAAGTGTTTTTAAGATAGAAAATGATAATGGGCTCTATGTAAGATATCTTGAAGGATTAGCATTGGATTGAGTTTGGTTCATGCTTGAAATTTATTGTTATAAATATGACATGTTTTGTAAGATTTTATTAATTAAAAGATCATTTGGTGATATGTTTTGACAATTCTTGGAGTGTTGAGGGCTATTGTTGATGTTTAGAGGGTTATTGTTTTGAAATTTAATGAGAGGTGAATTAAATGGAGTGGTGGTTTATAAAGGAACTCAACTTTAATGATTTCCACAAGAAATTCATAAACTAGAGTTATGACCATTATTATATTGTGTGGTGGATGCTATGACTGAAGGGGTGAAAGTAAGAATAGAAGGCATGGTCATTGGAGGAGAGGGAACTTGATTTCCCATTTTATTTTGAGCATTTGTAAGGTTTTGAGTGCAACTAGATACTATAGGGATGTTTGAATTCACTATTTTAGCTAGGCTACACAACACTTATATCCCTTGTGAATCACTGATTAGATTTCTAAGGTTATCTAATACAAAGGGAGTAGTTTCTCTAGCTAGGGATTCAGTGCTTAAAAATATTTGAAGGATCTCAAGGTCTTTTTCCAATTGTTTAAGCTTATCCTTAGGGACATGTGAAAAAATAACCTCCAAGTCCACATGTATAGTTGGTGATTAAGAGGACATGGGTAAATTAGGAGTAGAGAGAGGATGAAATATTTGTGTCTTTGCAATCCCTTGGGTGAAATAGCTATAAAACTTAGGCTCAAGACCAACTGCAGTTGCAACACAGGAAGCCATGAGTCTATAATTACATATCATAGGAGTATTTGATATGGAAAACTAGGTTGTGAATCTCATAAATTAATTATAAGATTCAAGAAACTTGAGTGTTCACATGAGGATAAAATGGATGGTGATGACAAAAATAGAAATAATTCTCAAAAATAGGAAACAGGTCTGCATAGAGGTTACAAAGACAAAACAAGCTAAAATTTGGAGTGAAATTAGCAAGATAGGGGTGAGGGTGCCCTAGACCAAATATATAAATTTTTGAAAGTTTAAAGATTTAAAAATGTAGTACAATGTTTAAATATCTAAGTTTGTACAATTTTGGGTTTGAAACCAAGAAAAAATCTAGAAATACAAGAAAACATAATTTATTTATATAAAACACATGCATGTATGAAATTTTATGTTTCAAAGAAATAAATGAATGCAATAAGTTCCAATTTCCTAATAAATGATAATTTCCATAATGCAATAAGTTATAACTATCTGAATCTATCTCTGAAATACTAAAAAATAACACTTTTTATGATTATGAGATGCAAATCTTAAAATTTTCAATGTATAATATGAAATGCACTTTGAATGACAACACTTTCAAACAACCTAAGATTTCACTTAGATTTTAAGACAATAGATATGTAAATCAAAAGCTTGTAAATGTAAGGTATGTCAAGTTCACTAAAATGTGATGTAGGAAAAGATGATCTAGGGTCTAAATCACACCTTTAACCTAGATCATTGGGGGGACACAAATGATCATAAAATACCACTTGGCTACTATCCTCAAGGAAGAGTCAGAATGTTTGCTCAGGGTTTTGGTCCCCTTTGGGGTTTGATTGTTGTTGATTAGGAGTGAACAGATATGATGTGTGATTTTATAAATATAAAACTAAGCTAACTATCCAACTACAAAAAACTAATGTAAATTCAAAATAACACAAAACTACTAAACAAAAACTAAGAATAGAAATCAAAGGGTAGAGACAAAGGAACCTGGCATTCAAATCTAGATTAAAACTGATTGGTCAAGGGTGTGGGCACCCTAGACTGGAAATTAGGTTTTTTGGGATCTTTGAACAGGTATCAATGAGTTAAAACCCTTTCGATGTGCATGTAGATGCTTTTGGTACATCCATAGGGGCAGTACTCACATAACCCAAAGAACACAAAGGCCATCTCATAGCATTTTCTAGTAGAAATTTGTATGTTGTACAAAATAATTATACCACTATAAAAAGAGAAGCACTAGCTATGGTGTATACACTAAAAAAATAAAAAAACTACTTGCTCTCTACACCATTTACATTCTTTACAGACCATGAACCACTAAAATATATACTTAATAAACCAGTAACCCATGGATGCATATATAGCTGGTTATTGTTATTTCAAGAGTTTTATTTTAATATTATGGTAAAACCTAGAAAGAATAATCAAGGATCAAATTACTTGTCATGAATTGAAACCGAAGAAGAACCAGATGCATAAGGGGAAGATTTACCTAGTGCACACCTATTCCATATCATGACAATATCGAAGGAGCTAGAATATATTACCATTTTTCTTTCTACAAAATATTTCCCAAGGATATATCATTGTAAGACAAGCAATCACTTGTGCAGAGGGTTGCACCATACACCCTAGTAGAAGGAGAACTACATCATCTTGGGAGAGATGGTATTTTGAGAAGGGTGGTATACAAACATGAAAAGAATTCAATTTTAAAGGAAGCGTGCGTGGAGTTGCAGGAGGACATAAATTTGGAGAAACTATAGCTAGAAGGGTGAAACTTCCAGGCCTATGGACTCTTCATAAAAATGCCACAAAATACACTTGAAAGGATGTGATATTTTTCAAAGGGTGGGTAAACCTACCGTACGAGATTAAATTCCACTTAGACTAGTATCAACTCGAAATCTATTTGAAAAGTGGGCAATAGACTTCATAGGACTGATTGAGCCTCTGATAAAACATTCAAAGGCAAGGTTCATCATAACAGGAGTAGAATACCTTACAAAGTGGGTGGAGGCAGAACCAACAAAAGATTGCAACTCAAAGACTATCACAACGTTCCTATATGAGAATATTATTACAAGGTATGGATGTCCTCTAAGTATAGTAAGTGATCAAGGTAAACACTTTATGAATAAGATAATAAGGAACTACTTTTAGAGTTTTATGATAACACACAATAAGAGTTCCCCCTATCATCCACAAGAAAATGGGGAAAGTGAAGCATTAAACAAGATAATTGGTAAGTAACTAACCAAGATGTGTGATGGGAACAAAATAGATTGGGGTGTAAAGGTACCAGTGGTATCTTGAACACACCAAATATTGAGGGGGGGTGAATCAATATCTACAAAAACTTAAACCCCTCCATAAATTGAGAATTTCAGCATAGTTCAAACTCTTTAACTAAATTAGAAACCCTTTAGTAGTATAGTAGTTTAAGTACTTAACAAGTTCAACAACCCCCAACAATGAAAGATACAACAATTCTAGTTCTAGTCAGATCAGCAACAAAGAAAGATGAAGCAAAGAACACACATGCATAGGAGAACACCAAATTTACGTGGAAAACCTAATGAGGGGAAAAACATGATGAGAATTAACTCATAATATAAAGGATCACTACTAGAAAGGAATTGCAAACTAAGGTGCACTACCTTAGAGAAAGATACAAAAGGACTTGTGGAACTAAAGCTAACACAACTTCAGTAGCAAGATACAATGACCTAATAAGACTCACTGTCTTAGAGAAGGATACAAAAGTTTATAGAAGAATTATAATATTTTTCAACATAACACTCTGTTGATTGAGGTGTTCAAGCACATCTGATATTTCTTTCAAACATTTTCACACTTTTTCTGTTGGATATTCAATGTACTCCACATTCTCTTCTTCACACTTATTTACACATCCATACTTCTTGCATATGAAACGATCTTGCATTTATATCCACCACAACACTTAAAAACTTTCAATTAGGTTGTCCAAAAGAAGATAACTAATAAACTCAATCAAGTCAGCCACAAAAACATAATATGGTCTTATCAAAAATATAGAGAGGACCAAAAACAATCTTATCAGCTCTTCCAATGTGATCAAAGATAATTCACATGTTGGCACACAACAACCTAAGTTGGTAACAAGAAAATGTGTAGATGAAACATGAGGCACATAACCATTCGACCTAAAAACATACTCCTAACTAAATTTACTTAGTGCAATTCTAACCAAGATAGGTCATAACCCAAATCCATCATATCACACTTGCATATGCTAGTGCAAACCCTTAATCATTTAGCACAATCAAGAAAACAAGCCTTGTCAGCCAGATATCCACAAATAACCCAAAAACCCAATTCAAGACATAATGCAACACCAAAGAGACCAAAAAACACCATGTGGATCACATGGGAATGTTTCATGAACATCCAACAACACTTCCAAAAACTTATTTCATATTTTCATGTCACTAACAACCACTATAGACTAAACAAGAACATAATACTTTATCTAGGAAGCACAAACAATTCATTCAAGAGATAAACATTAACATATCAATTTACAGACCACTTCAACACATGAAATTGGAATTGAGACACTACACATACATTAAGACCACATTCACCAGGGCATAGAAACAGAGACATCAATACAGAGAAATGCAAAGCAATTTTTAGACTAGTCTAGACACCCAACAACACTTCCAACCTTTTGCAATTCACAAAAATCTCCTCATAAACATTAGTGACCTGAAAGGATAGTAGTGCAACATCCACAAAACACTAACTTTGAATCCCAAACTGCAAGACCATATCTTCAACAGCGGAGGAATAAAAAGTGTTCTCCCAAATAGACTTCAATGTGACTTCCAAGAGCATAACCTTTCAACAACTTGTAGAGGTCAAAAATTTCTTTCAAAAACACATGCTTTATCGAGAACATCAAGAGAGAGAATAATACATACTGTAGACCTTCAACAACATCTCTCCACCATCAGCAACACTTCTAATCCTCATCTTATTATATCATTATAAAATCAACTTTGCTTATAGCAACTATACTCAATAAGGCATGGTATCCAACCATTAACTTTAGCAACACCACCATACAATAATGACAACCCAAATGATAAAAAATTAAAGAAACAATCAATGCAAAAATCTCACTAAGCACTTTTCATCAGTCACATAAAATTCCAACAATCTTCCTTACTACTCAAGTGTTAACAACATGACAACCACAAACAAATCACTAAGTGTTGTCATCAACCACTGCCAACAATACAACCACTACTCAAAGACAACCAACAATCATTGTTGACATCAATGACAACAACTGCCAACAATCTCCCCCTTTTGCATTGATAGAAACACACCAACTCACTCTCCCCCTCTGACATCAAGGACAAAGGGCAACACACACTTGAATAAAGAAGGAAACAACATATTCTCTAACTTCAGGGAAAGGGGCCAAAGATCTTTAATTGAAACAACAGTACATGCTCCCCCTTTGACCAATAACACTTATTTTCAATACCTACACAACTATATCAAACTTCCCCTTACTACCGGCTCCCCCTAAGTGGTAGCATACATCAATCCAGGAGAAAAAGGATGTGGCATGAATTTTTCCCCTAGAAAGATGCACCATCTATGCATCTAGTTAGAAAAAGGAGGGGAAATAACCCCTAACTTCTACCATAGCTACTCAAAAGTATCCTTTGAAAGTGCCTTTGTGAATATATCCACAATCTGATCCTTGGTAGGCACATACTCCATTTTGACTTAATACTCTAAAACCTTCTCTCTCAAAAAGTGAGATCAGATAGAGATGTGTTTAGTTCTTGAATGCATTAATGGATTCTTGGAAATATTAATTGCACTTGTGTTGTCACACAATATAGGAATAGGTTCATCATAAACCACCTTCACATCCTTAAAAGTCTACTTCATCCAAAGCATCTGAGTGTAGCAAGATGTTGCAGCAATGCATTCAACTTTTGTTGTGGATAAGGACATTGAGTCCTACTTTTTACTGAACCAAGAGACTAATTTATCTCCCAAAAAGAATGCACTTCCACTTGTGTTACAAGTATGAAGGTGTTGTCATTGATTTCAACTGGTTAACCGGTTGTTGTTGTCATTGATGTCATGAATGTTAGTTATTGGTTGTATATGTCAAGGATATTGAGAAAATTGTAAAAAAGAAATGTTGCAGGTATTTTGTGTGTACTCTAGGATATGCTTCGGGATGTGTTGCTATGCTTGTATGGTTCAAAAATATTGTTCATGGTTGTTGGTAGTTGCTATATCTAGTTTTTGGGTTTCTGGATTGTTGTACAATGTAATATATGTTCACCAGTTGTGAACTGTGCATTTCTGTGTGTCTGGTTGAGATCTAGGAGAAATGTAGTTGCTTCGGATTTCCTCTTGTTCGGGTTTCATGACTTGCAGTTCGAAGGATAAGTTGATGAGATTGTGTTCAAGTAAAATTTATTGAATGAAAAAGTTTGGATCATGTTAAGGATGTGTGCGCTTAATTGATTTATGTGTTTTACACTAGCATTAGCCGACCTTGTGTTAAACACTACTTACGAAGATCATAGAAGTGTGTTGGAACTTTTTTAGGTCCTCATTAATTGTGTGTTTGGGTCGAACTCATTCCAATTCCACCATAGAATGTTTTGGCACTAACCTAATTTGAATTTGTAATTGAAAATGGTGTGTGGCCAACCTTGGATGGGTTTCAAGATTGAAGATGGTACAAGTACAAGCTGAGATGTTAATAAAAGAAAAGATAGATGAAAGATAGATGAAACTAGATGAAAGCTAGATTCGAGATAGATGTGAAAATAGTGCCTAATGCGAGTTTGAGCAGAATGGTGTGAAATTAAAGTGGTGAGTTGTTGAAGGTAATGAGTTGAAGGTGTACTTTATCATTCAAGCATTTATACAAGTGTGTGAGAGAATTGTGGTGGAATCTTTGTTGCATTGAGATTTTTGTCTCTTTGTGACAATACTCTTCTATCTTCCTTGTAATTTTGTGGCAATGAGCCCTCTGGGTGGTAAACCCTTAATTGGACAGTGAGTCATATTCCCGACAGTAAGTCTTGTTTTGGCAGTGATACTTTTTGGCAGTGATACTTTGTATTCGGTTTTGATATTCTTTATATTGTGAGTTAATCCTCACCGTGTTTTTTCCCCCATTGGGTTTTCCACGTAAATCTCGTGTTTTTGTATGCATGGTTTTACTTCTTTCAATTTTTTCTTTTGCACTTAATGATTGATCACATTAGTAGAGTAAAAGAATTATGAATGGTTATTGATCTAACTTCTGGTGAAAGTTTTAAAGGTTTAAAAGATTGCTACAATTGATTCACCCTCCCTCTCAGTTGCCTTGTTCAATAGTTGGTATTAGAGCTTGGTTCCTTGGAGAAGATATTAACCACTTAAGGAAGGTCTGGGATGATGAACAAGATTGGTATTGAGTTCCCTAAGTTTGATGGCTCCAACTACACTTTCTAGAAGGAAAAGATGGAAGGATATTTGGAATATTGTAGATATGATGTTGAGAAAGCTTATAAGACTCCATACATGGCTCCGGATAATGGTATGAGTACTGCTAATGAGATCAAGGAATATGAAGCAAATAATAAGGTGAAATTTCTTCTGAAGAATACTCTTTCACATTCTAAATTAATTAAGGTTTTAAATCTAAAGACTGCTAAAGAGGTTTGGGATGCATTGGAAAAGATCCATGAAGGAGATGAAAAGGCTAAAGAATCAAATTTGAGGAATTTGGAGGCACAATTTGAGATCTTGCGAATGTCTAAAGATGAGAGCATTAAATCCTATGTACAGAGAGTGGATGAGTTGGTAGGTGGAATGCGAGGACTTAGTGCAACAGTGGATGAATCTAGGATAGTAGAGAAGATTCTTAGGACTCTCTCTAATGCATATAGTGAAAAAGTATCCGTTGTTGAGGAATTTGTAGATTATAAGAATTATACCAAAGATCAGTTGTTGGGTACTCTAACATCATTTGAAATGAGAAAGCCTAGCTTGAGAAATGGATCCAAGACAAAAACTACTTTCAGGACTACAAAAGTTGAAGATCCAGATGAAGAAAACTTTGATTAAGTGGAAGCTAAATTTGTAAGAAGAATGAAAAATGGCTCTAGTAAGTATCAAGGTAAGTTACCATTCAAATTTTTAAGTTGTGGAGGAATTGGTCATTATGCCTCAAGATGTCTGAAGAGAGCTGAGAAAAATAAACATAAAGAAGGCAAAGAAAACAAAGGAAAGATGATTAAGAGAGCATATTATGTAAATGAATATGGTGGTATTTCTGATGAAGAGTCTGATTATGGAGATTTTGATGATAATGAATGCTTATTCTTGGCTATAAAAGATGAATCTACTTTTGCTAATACTGAAAGATCTGTGAAGGAAAGTGCTCTGGAGAAAGTTGAAGATATTGTGATCTTTTCTCTTCATGCTAAACATGAAATGAACTATTCGGTTGTTTATAGTGGTTGTTCACATCACATGATTGGTGTCAAAATTAAGTTTTTTAAACTTGAAAAATATGATGGAGGCTTAGTTAAGTTTGGAGATGATACTGGTGCTAAGATTTGTGGGATAGGTTTAGTCAATTTTGATGGAAAGCATAATATTGATGATGTATATTATGTTAAGGGTTTAAAGAATAATATATTTAAGTGTTGGACAAATGTGTAGTAAAGGATATAATATTGTATTCAAGGATGAAAGATGTGAAATAAGAAAAGGATTTGGAACTGTGATTGTTGCTGGTAAGAAGTCGGAAGGAAATATTTATTAACTTAAGGGTGTTGATGGACATTGCTTTATGTCTCAGATTAATGATAGTTGGTTATGGCATTGGAGGATGTGTCATATGAATTTTGATTATATGGTGAGAATCAATGTTGTACATGCTATGAGAGATTTGTCAAGAATTACAAAGCATGTTAATGTTATTTGCAAGGATTTTCAGTTTGGAAAGCAAGCTAGAAACTGCTTTAGGTCAAAGGAAAAATCTACTACCGGACTACTGGATTTGATTCATACAGATCTTTGCAGTCCTACAAGAGTGAGAAGTCTACAAGGTGACAGGTTTTTTATGCTTCTGATTGATGATTACTCTAGATTTACATGGGTTACTTTTCTTAGAGAGAAATATAATGCATTAGATAAATTCAAGGCATTTAAGGCTATGGTTGAGAATAAAGAAAATTTGAAATAAAATGTTTGAGGTTTGATAGAGGTGGTGAATTCACCTCCAATAAGTTTAACATTTTTTGTGAAGTTCATGGAATAAAGAGGAAATTTTCTTCCCCTAGAACTCCTTAGCAGAATGGAGTTGTTGAAAGAAAGAACAGAAAGATTCAAGAAGCTGCTAGATCTATGATAACAGAGGCAGGTCTATCGGAAGTTTACTAGAGAGAAGCTATTCACACTGTTGTTTATGTATTCAATCGAGTTCAAGAAAAATATAATAGCACTAAGACCCCCTAAGAGCTATGGTGTGGAAGGATTCCTACTGTCAAGTATTTCAAGGTATTTGGAGCAAATGTTATATCAGAAGGGATGAAGAAAATTTAGGGAAGTTTGATGCTAGATGTAATGAGGGTATCTTCCTTGGATACTCTACTAGAAGAAAAGGTTATAGATGTTTCAATAAAAGGTTGAGAAAGATTGTAGGGAGCACAAATGTCAAGGTGGATGAATTATTGAAAAATTCAATTGAAGTTGAGGGGTATGTATCAGATGAACCTGATTGCATAGAAGTTGAAGAAGTTGTTGAAGAACAAGAAAATTAGAATGAAGGAGAAGAAGCCCTGGTGGTATCCCCAAAGACACCTAAATATGTGCAAAAGAACCATTCAGAAAATCAAATCATTGGAGAAAATAGAAAAGTAGTATTGACAAGAAGCAGAGTTGTTGCTGCTGAAATAAATCCGTGTTTGCTTTCTGAAGTTGAACCCAAGATGGTAAGTGAACATGTAAAGATGAGCATTAGATGAGAGAAATGAAAGAACTTATGTAGATTGAGAAAAATAAAACCTGGTAATTGGTTCCTAGGCCGCCAAATAAAAACATAATTGGATCAAAATGGGTATTCGGAAACATGTTGAATGAGAATGGAGAAGTGGTCACAAATAAAGCAAGGCTTGTGTGTAAGGGTTACTCACAAGTAGAAGGTATATATTTTCAAGTGAATTTTTCTTTGGTGGCTAGGATGGAAGCTATCAGAATGTTTTTGGCTTTTTCTGCTTATAAATATTTTAAGGTTTATCAGATGGATGTAAAGTTTGCATTTCTAAATGGTAATTTAGAAGAAGTCTACATGGAACAACTGGAAGGATTTGAGTTGTCAGATCAATTTGATATGGTCTACAGATTAAAGAAGGCTCTATATGGTTTAAAGAAAGCTCTTAGAGATTGCTATGCAAGGTTAGACATATAAATGATTTAGCAACGTTTTAGTAAAGGTACAATAGATAGTAATCTTTATTTCAAAGTTGAAAATGATAAAATCTTAATAGTAGTTGTATATGTTGATGATATTGTCTTTGGAGAAAATGAAACAATGTGCAAAATGTTTATTGAAGAAATGTAAAAAGATTTTGAGATCTGTATGTTTGGTGAGATGAATTTCTTTCTTGGGCTACAAATCAATTAAACAGAAAAAGGGATTTTTATTTTACAGTCAAAGTATGTAAAATAAATGTTGAAGAAGTTTGGGATGGA
Source organism: Sequoia sempervirens (assembly GCA_007258455.2). Taxonomy (NCBI): domain Eukaryota; kingdom Viridiplantae; phylum Streptophyta; class Pinopsida; order Cupressales; family Cupressaceae; genus Sequoia; species Sequoia sempervirens. The sequence goes on along the minus strand of VDFB02047230.1, from coordinate 555,428,004 downwards.
TGGTTCCAAACCGGTATGCACTCCTATGGTGACTAGCTGCAAATTAAGTAAAGATGGTGATTCATCTAAGGCTGATAAGAGAAAATACAAATCAATGATTGGAGGACTAGTGTATTTAACTGCTACCAGACCTGATATCATGCACATGCAGTTTTCCTTGTGGCTATATTTCAAGAAGATCCTAAAGAAACACATGTTACTACTATTAAAAGGTTATTCAGATATTTGAATGGAACTCCATATTATGGTTTATGGTATCCTAGGGATACTGATTTTACACTAAATGCTTATATAGATGTAGATTAGGTAGGTTGTGTTGATGACAGGAAAAGTATAAGTGGTGGTGCATTCTTTCTTGGTTGCAAATTAGTGTCATAGTTAAGTAAAAAGAAATATTTAGTTTCCTTATCCACTGCAGAGGCTGAGTATATTGCTGCATCATCTTGCTATACACAATTTTTGTGGATGAGATAGACATTGAAAGATATTAGAGTAATATATGATGATCCCATCTCTATTTTCTATGATAATAGAAGTACAATTAACATTTCAAAGAATCTAGTGATGCACTCAAGGACAAAGCATATATCTATCAGGTATCACTTTTTGAGATGAAGGTTATGGAGAATGGAGTAAAGTTGGAGTATGTACCTACAAAGGATCAGATTGCTAACATATTTACTAAGGTTCTTCCTAAAGATACTTTTGAGTATCTCCGAGAGAAGTTAGGGGTTATTGCCCCTCCTTTCTTGAACTAGAAGCATATGGAAATGCATCAGTCTGGTGGATCTATGGATCTATCTTCTTTTTGGACTAATGTTTGGTGGCTACCTCTCAAGGGGAGCAAGTAGTATCTTGTGTTGTCTTTGTGCAAGTGTTTGGGTGTACTCCTAAGGGGGAGTATTCGGTATTGGTAAATTTCTCAATGACAAAGACAAAAATAATGTCAAATATCTTTTTCCTTTGCCACTGACGTCAAAGGGGGAGAAATTATCATGTGAGAAATAATGAGGAGAAAGCATTCTAGAGATTGATGGTTCAGAGTTGTTGTGTTGTCTTTGATGGTTTTTCACATCATGTGTTGTCATCAATGACAAAGGGGGAGATTATTACAAGTATGAATGTATTGTCATTGATGTCAACTGGCTAACTAGTTGTCAACTGGTTGTTTTTGTCATTGATGTCATGAATGTTGGTTATTGGTTGTATATGTCAAGTATATTGAGAAAATTGTAATAAAGAAAGGTTGCAAGTATTTTGCGTATGCTCTGGGATGTGCTACTATTCTTGTATGGTTCAGACATATTGTTCATGGTTGTTGGTAGTTGCTATATCCAGTTTTTGGGTTTCTAGATTGTTGTATAGTGTAAGATATGTTCACCACTTATGAACTATGCATTTTGTGTGTCTGGTTGAGGTATGGGAGAAATGAAGTTGCTCCAAATTTCCTCTTGTTCGGGTTTCATGACTTGCAGTTTTGAGGATAAGTTGATGAGGTCGTGTTCAAGTAAAAAATTTTGACTAGAAAAGTTTGGATCATGTTAAGGATGTGTGTGCTTAATTGATTTATGTGTTTTACACTAGTATTGGTTGACCATGTGTTAAACACTACTTATGAATATCATGGAAGCATGTTGAGGCGTGTTGGGACTTATTTTAGGTCCTCATTAAGTGTGTTTTTGGGTCACCCTCATTCTAATTCCACCGTAGAATTTTTTGGCTCCGACCTAATTTGAATTTGTAATTGAAAATGGTGTGTGGATGAACTTGGATGGGTTTCAAGATTGTAGATGGTATAAGTACAAGTTGAGATGTTAAGAAAAGACAAGATAGATGAAAGATGGACAAAATATAGATGAAATATAGATGAAATATAGATGTGAGATAGCTGTGAAAATAGTGTGTGATGCTATTTTGAGCAGAACGGTGTGAATTCAAGTGGTGAGTTGCTAAAGGCAGTGATTTGAAGGTGTACTCTATCATTCAAGCATGTCTGCAAGTGTGTGAGCAAATTATGGTGGAATCTTTGTTGTATTGAGATTGTTGTCTCTTTATGACAATCCTCTTCTATCTTCCTTGTAATTCTGTTGCAGTGAGCCCTCCAGGTGCTAAACCCTTAATTAGACAATGATTCTTGTTCTAGATAGTAAGTCTTATTTTGGCAGTGATACTTTAAGGCAATGAGCCTTTGTATTCAATTTTGATATTCTTTATATTGTGAGTTAATCCTAATCGTGGTTTTTCCTTCATTGGGTTTTCCATGTAAAGATGGTGTTTTTGTGTGCATGGTTTTACTTCTTTCAGTTTCTGCTTTTGTACTTAATGATTAATCGCATTAGTAGAGTAAAAGAATTATGAATGGTTATTGATCTAACTTCTGGTGAGTTTTAAAGGTTAAAAAGATTGCTACAACTGATTCACCCCCCCTCTCAGTTGTCTTGTTCAACAACTTGTACTTCTGTAATCATCCGCACATCCTTCCTAGTTAGCATCAGTATAGGCACTCAAAGAAAATTTATTATCCTTTTTATGCCACAGGCCATAATCCAAAGTTCCCTTCAAATATCTAAATATTCTTTTAACAATTTTTTTCATGAGATTGCTTAGGATTGGCTTGAAATATGGAAACCAAACATACCGTATGCATGATATCAGGTCTAGAAGTAGTTAAGTAAATTAAACCTCCAATCATAGACCTATAAAGAGTTTGATCAACTTCCAGACACTCATTATATTTTCTCAGGTGACAACCAGTCACCATAAGATTACCCACTGGTTTGGAATCATCCATCCCAAATTTCTTCAGCATTTCTTTTACATATTTTTCTCAAGAAATAAAGATGCCACCATCTTGTTGAACAATTTGAAGCCCAAGGAAGAAGGAAAACTCGCCAATCATTGACATCTCAAATTATTTCTACATTTATTTTACAAACTTTTTACACATATTATCATCTTCGCCAAAGATGATGTTATCAACATATACTACCAAAATCAAAAATTTATCTTCATAAACCTTAATGTATAGATTACTATTTGCATTACCTTTTCTTGAATCCTTGTTGAAGTAGGTACTTATCCAATCTAGCATACCAAGCTCTAGGAGCTTACTTGAGACCATATAGAGCTTTCTTGATTCTACAAACCATGTTCGGATCTTCTGATAATTGGAAACCATCCAGTTTCTCAATATATAATTCCTCCTCTAGATCCCATTCAAGAAAGCTGACTTGACATCCATTTGATATACTTTGAAGTTATTATGAGCAACAAGAGTAAGAAACATCCTTATTTCTTCAATTTTGGCTACCAAAAGCAAAAGTCTCCTCAAAATCAATTCCTTCAACCTGTGAATAGCCCTTGTAGAAAAATATGGGTTTGTTCCTTACTACTTCACCATCTTCATTCAACTTATTCTAGAAAACTCACTTTGTTCCTATCACATTCTTATTAGTTGGTCTAGGAACTAATTTCCAAGTCTGATTATTCTCTATTTGATCTAGTTCTTCTTTCATGTTGAAGTTTTCAACATCTTGTCCTTTTTAGGGGCTAAAATTTTTGCAAGTGAAATCTCCCCATGAGATAATGTTCTATCTATGTTTGTCTTAGGATTTTGTACAAAATGCAAGTGTAGAATCATACTTGTCATTTTATTGATTTTATTCTTCCTTCCAGATCCTTTCATTACCCTTCCTTAGTTGATTAAGGGTTTCATCCTTTTCTAAACTGGAGGCTTTACAAAACCACTTTTACAATAATTTTCTTTATTTTTCCTCTTATTGCATTTGTAGCACACAATGTTGTGCTCTAAAACAAAGTTGTTCCTCTTCATCTTAGATTTGTACTCAATAGCTTTATGACCAAATTTGTTGCAAGCATAGCAATATCAATGAAATGAAATAGAATTATTTCTTTGAAGCACAAATGATCTTCTACTTCTGTTACCATTCCTTCCTTATAGAGATCTACAATTGATAGCCTTATGCCCAAATTTATTATAAGAAAAATAGTAACCTTGAAAAGATTGATTGAACCTGGTAGGAGCATGCTATCTTTTAGGTGAAGAATTTTTTAATCCTTTTTGTTTTCAGATAAGGATGAATCCACCTTCTTTCATACTATCTTGATATGTCTTTGCATCTCTAGAGGAATTCTTCTTAGAATCTCCAGTGCAAACTTTCTCCTCCTTTGTCTTAGACTTTCCATATGATTTGGAGCTAATTTTCTCCTTTTTTAATTTATTCTTTTATTCTTTCCAAATTATTTCTTAGAGTGACAACCTCCTCCTCAAGTTTTAAGCATTCAATGGATTTTCTATTAAACTTATCTTTCAAATTTGAGATCACACCTTCTGCTACTTTTATTTTAACTTCACATTCTTTACCCTCTTCTAATTAAGATTTTAGTTTGCCAATTTCTTCATTTGATTTATCAATAAAGCTCTCATATTTCTGATTTGGTGCCCTTTCTTCATTCAGTTCTTCTAAAGCAGGCCAAATTTTTCCTTCCAAAACCTATTTCCCAATCATCTGAATTGAAGTCACAACCTTCAGGTTCCATGGATTCTAGATCCAGTTTAGAGGAAAACATATCTTCACCACTCAAGGAGTTGAACTCCTTATATTTTTCAACATTACACTTTCTTTCATTACCATTAAATGTCATAAAGAGGGTTTCATCATTTGAATCATTCTCCTCATCTTCTGAGGAACCATTGCTTTCATTGGAATAGAGACCCTTTTAACCTTATCTCTTTTATTACTATCATTTGATTCTTTAAAAGGACATTTATATGCAAAATTATGACTTCTTCCATAATTGAAACATTTTAAAGGTAACTTACCTTTGTATTTGCCAGTGTCCTTCAATATTCTCACAAAAAAAATTATTTAACCTCATCAAAGTCATCATTCTGATTAATAGCTTTATATTCAATAATTTTATCGGCTTTGAATCTAGCTTCCTTTTTTGTAACATCTTTATCAAATTCTCTTTTTTTAGAGGTAGTAAGAGCACCAAACATTTCATCTACAAAGTACTAGTCCAAATCCTTGGATTCTCTAATAGAAGACACTTTATGACTATAAGTTTTAGGAAGACACCTCAAAACCTTCTTTACAATCTCACTTTCTTTTACTTCTCCACCAAGACTAGTGATTTTAGAAACAACTTCATGCATCTGGAGCATATAACTTGTAATGTCTTCATCCTCTATCATCCTCAAAGTCTCAAATCTGCTCTTAAAGATCTACATGTTGGCTTGCTTCACTTTATTATCTCCTTCATAGATGTTGCTAAGATTTCCCTAGAAATCCTTAGTAGAAATTCATTTCATCACCTTCAAAAGCTTTGAATCAGCCAATCCACACAAGAGAGTATTCTTATCTTTGGCATTGCACTCATTATAATATGATTTCATATGGATCTATTGAAGAATTAGCAAGAGCAACATAACCATCTTTGATTGATTTCCAAACACCAAACCTTAGAGAGTTTAGGTGGCATTCCATTCTCAATTTCTAAAAACCATAATTAGTCCCATCAAACCTAGGACCCTTGTATGACCCATCATGTGCCATCTCAGATCTTTACCTCAAGTTGTTAAGCTTCTTTAGAAGAAGTTGGCTCTGATACCAATTATTAAACACACCGGATACTGAGAGGGGGGTGAATCGGTATCTAAAAAAACTTAAACCCCTCCAGAACTTAAGACTTTCAGCACATTTCAAAATCTTTAACCAAATCAGAAACCCTTTAGTAGTATAGCAGTTTAAGTACTTAAAAATTTCAACAACCCTTAGCAATGAAAGATACAAAAACTCTACTTCTAATCAAATCACCAACAAAGAAAGATGAATCAAAGAACACACATGCATAGGAGAACACTAGATTTACATGAAAAACTCAATGAGGGAAAACCATAGTGAGTTAACTCACAATATAAAGGCTTGCTACCAAAAATGACTTGCAAACTAAGGCACACTACCTTAGAGAAAGATACAAAAGGACTTGCAAAATTGAATCTAACACAACTTCAAGAGAAATATACAAGGACCTAATGAGCCTCACTATCTCAGAGCAGGATACAAGATTTTGTAGAAGAATTATAATATTTGTCAACAAAACACTCTATTGAGTAAGGCGTTTAAGCATACCTAATATTTCTTTCAAATATTTTTGCACTTTTTATGTTGGATATTCAATGTATTCCACATTCTCTTCATCACACTTGTTCACACATCTATACTTCTTGCATCCAAAATGATCTTGCATTTATATCCACTGCAACACTTCAAAACTTTCAATTAGATTGGCCACAAGAAGATAAACAATAAACTCAATCAAATTTTCCAAAAAATATATTGTGGTCCTATCAAAAAGATAGTGAGGACCAAAAAAAATCTTATCACCTCTTCCAATTTGATTCGAGATAATTCACATTGTAGCGCACAACAACCTAAGTTAGCAATAGGGAAACGTGTAGATGAAACATGAGGCACATAACCAGTCAACCCAAAAATATACTCCTAATTGAATTTACTCAATGTGGTTCTAACCAAGATAGGTTAGGACCCAAATCCATCATACCACACTTTCATATATTGGCACAAACCCTTAAGCATTTAGCACAATCAAGAAAAAAATCCTTGTCAGCCAGATATCCACAAATAACCTAGAAAACCAACTCAAGATGCAATGCAACACTAAAGAGGCCAAACAAAAATGTGTAGATCACATGGGGATGTTTCATGAACATCCAAAAACACTTCCAAATTTCATATTTCCATGCCACTAATAGCCATTGCAAACCAAACAAGAACATAATACTTTATCCAGGAAGTACAGACAATTCATTCAAGAGATATAACGATAACATATCAACTTACAGACCACTTCAATACATGAAATTGGAATTGAGACATTGCACAAAAATTGAGACCACATTCACCAAGCCACGAGAGAAGAGACATTAATGTAGAGAATTCTCTAGACCAGTCCAAACACCCAACAACATTGCCAACCTTCTACATTTCACAGAAATCTCCTCAACAACACTAGTGACCTAAAAGGATAGGAGTACAACATCCACAGAACACTAACTTTAAATCCCAAACTACAAGGCCATATCTTCAACAGTGGAGGAACATGGATCATTCTCTCAAATAAACTTCAATGCAACTTTAAGGAACACAACCTTTCAACAACTTATGGAGGCCAAAACTTTCTTTTAGCAACACATGCTTCATTAGGAACATCAAGAGAGAGCATAAGACATATTTTATACCTTCAACAAAATCTCTCCACCATCAACAACACTTCTAATCCTCGTCTTAATATATCATTATAAAATCAACTCTACTAACAACAACTATACTCAATAAGGCATGACATCCAACCATGAACTTCAACAACATCACCATACAACAACTATACTCAATAATTCTTAGATAAGGCATGACATCCAGCCATGAATTTTAGAAACACCACCATACAACAATGACAACCAATGCCAGGAAACAATCACTACAAAAATATCACTAAGTACTTGTCATTAGGGACATCAAATGCCAACAATCTTCCTTACTATTCAAGTGTTGACAACATGACGACCATAAAAAATCACCAAGTGTTGTCATCAACCACTGCCAACAATACAACCACTAATCAAAGACAACAAACAATTAGTGTTGACATTAATGACAACCACTACCAAAAAACTTACACAAATATCCTCAAGTGTTGACATCAATGATAACAACTACCAACATGGTACTCTGGGCATACCACACATCCTATAAAAGGACTAGTAAGTTCACCCCTTTTCAGTTAGTCTATGACATTGATGCCACAATACCAATGAACTTCATTATTCCAAACATACGTACTGCACTCACTTTACAGTTGGAGGATGATCAATCTTTGGCACAACGAATAGAACATTTGGATAAATTGGATCAATTCCAACAAATTGCAATATATAACCACCAATTAGAAAGGTAAAGACAAAAAACATGGCATGACATAAACTTATGGTTGAAAACATTTAGAATAGGGGATCTATTGTTGTTATATGAAAGAAAGTTTAAGAATCAAGAGAAGCTAATGATTAGATGGTTAGGGCCATATTCAATTCACATCACTAGATCCACAACAGTAAAGTTGAAACAGCTAGATGGCACTCTCATGATAGGGCATGTTAATGGGAATACCTCAAGTGCTATCACTTACCAATAGGATGAAATCATAAAATAAAAGACTAACACTATAATGTATATTATGTATTATAGTTTAAACCTTAGGAAAAATTTAAAAAAAACCAAAAATTCACCCATCACATCAAAAATTGGAACAGCTACAAAAACCTTGTGTAACATTAAAAAACATTAAATGCCCAGCTTCCCATCCATCTATATAAAAACTCACACCCCACTCATTCACTCACTTGCTTCCCTCACATTTTTCACTCTAAGCTATTCTCACTCAAGTCTAAAAACCCTAGCAGTTATCTGCACCTTGGAAAAAAAATCACTCACACCATGGTCGCTCCTACAGTCATTAGCATTTCTAAAAGGCCTCACCCAAAATACCAGAAGTACCCCTACAATTCCCTAAAAATAGAAAAGGATGGGGCATTCTCTCAAATCTCGCATAATTTAGTATACTTGGAAGATGTTAAAAAATGTATCCACGAGAAAATCACAGAGATGGATCACATTAAGCTAGAGGACCTTTGACACAAACTTTTGGAAGATGATGACAAAACATACAAGACAAAGTATATGGAGATTGTCTAGAAGAACTTGGATGTCTAGAAGGACTATCCAAATTTTTGCGATGAGGATGCATAGGTTCTCATTGTCCTAAGACAAGTACAAGAAAAATCTATGTACCTAGATAAACCATACCGAATTACAAAAGAAGCCATTCATATGATGACCATGCTAAGAATAGTAGGAAACATTCCCACCAAAAAATACATCAAAAATAATGAGGTACAACAGCTGACTAGAGCAACTTTTGACGACCGAAGCATGAACCTCAAAACAATAACAAAAAATGGAGTCTGATATGCTACAATGGGGATAGCTTACAAAATTTACTATGCCAATCAGGAAGAATCTACCACAACTACCACAATTCACTCGGCCTACCAAATGGTGGTGGAGGGAAAATAATTTGACCTCTATGAATTCATGAGGGAGAAACTAATGGAAAAAATCCATAAAATAAAAATGTCCAAGTAGCATTTTCGGTATGGTACACTGCTCATTTGTTTGATGTTCTATTTTCTTAACGAATTTCCAAATTTTGGCAACTTAACGAGGCTATGGCAACACAAATCACATTCATCAATTCCTTGATGCCAGAGCATACAAGGCTACATATTGTGGGTTCTTTAAAACCTTCCAAGAGCAAATGCAAGAGAGGGAAAAGGATTTCCTATGCATCCACTACACAATACACCAACACAATTACAATCGTGGTGGACAAAGACTATGTATATATGGAGGTGGTAGAACCACACACTGTATAGATACTGTGGCTACCATACAAATTATATGTACAAGAGGTTGATGCAAACACAACTACTCTACTCACCCATCCCAAGGATCCTACTGCAGAGCGGTTTGGCACATACAAAGAATTCATGGGAAAAAGGATCACCACAGAGGCTAAGGAGAATTTTAAGAAGAAATCCATAAATAATGGGGTATACTAGAAGGGGGGTTTACACAATCCATGACTATCATAGTGTAGTCAGAGCTCTGAAGGTCCAAGAGAATCCACATCACTCCTCTGAGAAAATAAAAAGGCCCCACAACATCCACCCAAATGGTATCCACCTCGGGGAAGCCACTACAAGCCACTCCACCAAAGAGGGCCAAACAAGCAAGACATAAACAAATGGCCAAGAGGTAAGTAGAGAAAGACGCAATAAAGGAGAAATTAGAAGAGATAGGAGGAAAATATGTTGAGCAACCTCTTAAGAGGAGGAAAAGAGGACATTAGACTCTCACACCTCCTCTACAAATAACTTTGGAGTAACCAAAAGTAACTCTAGAGAAACCACAAGATCTCATCAACATCCTCACAACTACAAATACCATCCTCTATCACAAGATGCTACCGTAGATTTTGGAGACATATGAGGAAGCAGACGAATCAAAAAAATCTAGAATAATATAATTCCTCCTCTATTATATAAACCATTCTAATAAAAGGATAGAAGAAGCAATGAAGGACTTTCCAAAGGAAATCATTATAATAAAGAAGAAAGGGGCAAGATTTGTAAGCAAAGAAGAGGAAATAGGGGAGAAATTAATCTCCACAATTAGCCAAGATATTATTGGGGAGAAAAGACAAGCACTAGCCTAGGCACAAGCCCAAGAGCTCTGCACCAAGAAATGAGTAGATAAACTCGTGGAGGGGGGTCTAAAAGGAACTGAGAAGATCTGAAAGGAGACATTGGAGGTAACCTATAAGCTCTATGAACAAATGATAAAAGATAATAAAGAAGAGAAAGTAGCGGAGTCACCACCGAAAGATAATACAACCGAGAAGATAGGGACCAACCCGAGAGACAATAAATATCCTAACACAAGGGAAGAGCAAGAAGAGAAGGAAGATAGTCTCGAAGGATAAGAGAAGAGTAGGGATGATTCTAGAGACACATCCACTCCCTCAAATACCATCTTTATAATTAAGAACTTCCTGACACAACAATAATAGATACAAACGATGTCATCACCATGGATCCTACAAGTGCCACTACTGGGGTAACAACTAGACCTCTTGAGCGTCTCATTGCTACAAAAAATCCAATAAGGGGACCTACTCCATAGCACCGCAAGAGAAGATTTGTTGAGCAAGTATGTACATGTTGAGAAACTGGAAGATGTGGTACTCACACTCCAAAATTCTATCCCCCATCTACTATGAGGCACTTCACTCCCATTACCTCAACAACTCAAATAATTGATAGATAGTTTACAAGGGAATTCAACTTCTGCCAAGGCCAACATTAGAAAGGAGCCCAAGAAGAGCTTTCCAAGAAGAAATTGGAGTACACAAAAAGATGCACCACCAGACACTCCCAATTGGAGGCACAGATAAAACAATTGGGAGATAACATCCAAGACATTGGGGTCCTATATCACTTTTTTCTACAATGGACCAACACAAAAAATGCCTCTGTACCTAGATATTAAAATGCCTATGCACCCAGATATTTCAATTAGAAGATCAAATAACATAAGTGTTGTATGAACCCTTTCAAGACCTGTCTGAAGTAGTGATGGATCAAATTGATACTCTCCACAATTAGCTATAGCAACTCCACACCCAACGGGAATAGGTGAAAACACAAATCAATCAGTCACAGGAGATAGTTAGCATCCATTTGATACTTCTCCAAAAAAATTTGAAGGAGGCAAAGAATATAACACACAATATTTTAATTACATAAAATCTTTGAGAGGTAGAACTTACATTAGCCCAAATCCAAGGATAAATGGGTACATTGCTACAAGAATGAGCATACTGGGCTTCAACCATGTTAAGACTCAAAATACAATATAAGCATCTCCTTCCTAATTAAAGCATCATTTCTTGAGGACAAGACATCATTTTAAAAGGGGGGATGATGTTAGTAGGTCAAGGGCTACAATAGAACCTACCACAAACTACTACAAAAGACTTGTGGTACTAGGAAAATATATTAGATACCTCTAGGATTCATGTCCCTTCAAGGGAATGTATGTATATATGCATTGTAACTCACATGCAGAAGATATATATAGATAGATGAGGGATATATGGACTTTATATAAGAAAATACTAAGACTTTCCTTTTGTACATAATTATAATATAATATAAAGGAGTTATAAGGATTACATATATGTGTGCAATGAATGTATGAATGTTTATTTTATTGTTAATGTGATATGCGATAAGTATTCCTTTTAGAATCCTACTGCAAATGCTTGTTTCTCTTATTATATCCTTTGGGTTATAAATAGACTACATAAGAAGTACTGGGGTACAAATATTCGGACTGCACTTCCCCATCCTTCTTGCCAATAGGAACCACACATGCACAAAGAAATGAAAAGTGGAACACCAAACTTCAATGCTCTACTTGTATTGATTTCAAAATTTTGGTTACAAAAAATCCTATTTAACAACCCCTTACAACTAAGAGAAAACTTCCTTTTATAGATAAGGCTGACAAGATTTGAGGTAGAACCAATGATGGATATTATCTCAATACCAAAGGCCAAGATTACATTTTCATTCACTATTTGGAGTGCATTAAATATTTACAACATAAATCCATTTCCAACTGAATTATGTTACAAATGTACCTAAGGATATGTAAAATATATTATAATATATCTTTTGGCATTAAATGTATTTAAAAAAATCCTAAATAATCTGGGGCACAAAATTCCAAAAATACTCCAGCTGGCATCCTTCTACATAAATTTGTCATCTATGACATTTCTACCCTCTGACTTTTCTTTCATAGTGAATTTGAAAAAAGTGGTCAGGGCTGAAGTGATCTTTTTATTCAGAGGACTTGGGAAACATTTACTTTATAACATAATGTATCATATTCATTAATTAGATAATGATACAAAACCATCCAAGAAGGCTTCTTGACTGATCAAATATTGTGACTTTACGAAAAAGTGGGTAGCAATATCCATAAAATCTATAGGCAAGACTTTTGTGGGCTCCTTGTGAATTACCAACTTCCATCATTTCTTCAAAATCTCTTCATTTGGATTCATAGAATCTTTCACTTGTATCTTTGTAAGATCTTACAAAAACTAACTACATGCCACCAAAACTTCATTAATTTGATCATTTATATTCTTTATCTCAGGCATCAACGTGCATCACAATCTCTACAAAACATGAGAGCATGCAACCAATAGTGCGGTTACTTCACTAAATCCTTCTTCAAAATACCTTCCTTCACTATCACATCATTAGGAAGTCTCGTTATGGCCTCAACCTTAAGAAATACCATGCCATGATATTTCTCATTACTGATGTAGTCTTGTACTAGTTTATCTATAGAGTCCCAATAATGTTCTGTAATCTTGGTGTCAACACATAATTCAGAGGGAATCCTACTGAATAGTCCACTAAAACCTTGAAATACCTTCATTTAATTTATCAACCAGGGCTAACATAATCTTTTGATGATGTTGGAAATGTATGTGCATTCAGAGACTCTTCACTACCTATATCGTCCTAGCATAGTTGTTTACACACACTAGAAATCATAAATTGCATAACAGTGAAAAGAGGTAATGTTGAACCTATTGCTATGAGTACTTACAACTAAATACTATTACTAGTTCACTGTCAAGAAATGAATTCTATAATTAACCAATACTTGCTAACTTGACTAATTTGACTAACTTTGGAGGATAATACATGAAAAAAATTAAAGCATGAATATAGGACAAGATCTTATTTGCATTCACCACATGAAGAATCTAAATAAGATAAACATAATTATGAAAGTAACTATTGTAATAGAAACAAATGTAAAAAAATAAAGGCGGGGAACAATTACCTTGAGTGGCCCTTTCTCAAGTAATTGTCTCCACAAGATAAACTCAAGTATAGCTCCTCAAATTAATTCAACATAACAGTAACTAAAAGGATCTTTTTTGCATAACTCAAGATATTGTAATTCAAAGAGATTCTTCTAAAATATCTTATTCATAAGATCATGATTGAAAAACAAAACATTGTCTGTGCAAAATAGAAACTAACTAAACATATATCTATCTACTAGATTTTTTATTCCAACTAACTAACTCAACCATCAAACCATTCATATAGGTGTGAGGGAGTCTTATTAGAATAAGGACTCAAAATAGAAATCTAATCATAAATTACCACTCCCTACAAAATAGAGCATGATAAGTCTAAGTAATCAAAAACACAACTAAAAAGGTAGAAGAATTGGAATAGGACTGTAACTACTGCAAGGGTTTTAAATTGAAACGTGGACTATAGAAATAGTCACGTTAGATTCCCAATTATGGCAGAATTCTTCTTCTCCAGTAGTCTTATTAAATGATGTTATGATTCACAAAAATCATGGAAAATAGACACCTCCAATTATATAGCTTTTGTGTTCTTCTAGCTTCTCCTGCATCATTGTCTAAAACTCCTTTTGGTTGCAAGAAATACCTCCTAGTTGTTGTGGAATACAGTCTGCTAGCTCTAGCTCTTGGATGCAAAGAGTTAGTTCACACAATATCTACACAATACTAATAACCATAACTTAAACAAAAATATTCATTGTATTTCATACATATCCACATGCTAACCATGCAATAACTATCATATCATAATCATATTTCCATAGACTTTAAACCAGGTCCAAGTTTGCAAAACGATCATAAAAGATAGTAAATTTTTAGGGATATATAGGAAATAAGTATCTAGAGATGTCTAAAATCATGTATTGAAATAACAAAAAACTAACTAATAATAGGCCTCATCATTCCCCCAACTAATCATTTTCTTTTCCTCAAGCAAAGCAGTTTGAATACTAGAGGTTGTACTGCAAGTGCATCTCCCTGAGGTCTGTGATCACATCCACTCCCTTTTGTTGTCTCAAATACAAACATATATAGTATGAAATTCTTTGCCACCTAACATCCTCAACTTCTTCTCATTCTTCCTTCATTTCCCCTATCTAATGTGGTATTGGGTAGAGAAGCATCGATGGAGAGAAAGTCAGAGGTACCCATTCAATTGCTCTATCTTTTGTAATGTCCATGTACCTTCAGGTTATTTTAAGCATAGCCATAAAGTTATATATAGAGTGGGGCTCCTTCTTTTGCAACTCAGGGGTTAAACTATCCCATATTTCTTGTATAAACTGATAAGAATGATGAAGAATTCCTACTATTAGTCTTTGTATTCTTTCATAACCATTTATTCTTAAATTTATAATCTTTATACCTACACCTTTATACTTCAAAATCTCTATCCATTCATCTATTATCATATGGGAGTTCTTAGATTCCTTTTTTATTTGAAGAGCAATTGTTTCTCCCTCTCTACATATTCCTACATAATCTTTCCCCTTTGTATTTCATTTTTGAAGTATGAAGCTAGTGCCCTAATTTGTAAATCACCCACAAATAGTAATGGGTCCCACTCTATGTCATCTAGAACAACATAATTATGTAAATAGAATTCACATAACTAATCTTGTACATCAAGTGTGGCATCGACAAAAATATTTATAAATTCAAACTTTCTACTCGTTGCAACTGGAAAGTTACATAATCAACTTACTAAATTGAAAGCTTAGAAATTTGTCCTACAAAAGTAAAGTATATACTCTAGCAAGAGGTCTACACTTAACAATTTGAGAAGCCTTATTTTCTTTTTCCTCAACCTTAACTATTAGCTTTTTCAATTTAGTTCCTTTATTCTCTAGTACTCTGATATTTTCTAAAACCATTTTGTATTTTTCCTTCTCCCATTTTTCTTTCTATTGGGAGAATTCTTGAGTTACCTTCCACAACTGGTAGCCTAGAGACAGTGGTATGATAAGTTGGAGTCTTTGTAATAGGGGATCCTTGGGTTGCAACTATGATTTATGTGTTTCCTACCTTTACTATGGAAATTTGTACAAGCAAGTCCAATTTAGACCCATTCCCATAGCTATGAAGTTTCTCCTCCAAATATTTAATGTTCAAGTCCCTTTCTGTGTCTCTCTATTCATATGTGTTCACTAGTTCCTCTAAATGTTTAATTATTTCTAATGCTTCTTGTAACTCCTTTACATTTCTTTCTTCTATAAATAAAGTCTCATCTTCTTCAAAATTTTGGTCATCACCAATCCCAATATATGCACAACCCTCATTGTTAGGGCTTTATGGGGTTTTTTAAATTTTTTTATTAGCAAAAACAATATCCTAAGTCAAATTCAGAGGTGGTTGAAACATACCATTTTCTTTTAATAGGTGTATGCACATCCTCAAAAATATTGTCTTGCAAGTCAAAATCTTCCACTGCCACAATAATCTTTCCCTCCTGTTTATTGACACTACCCCTCATGATACCCTTCTTTTTCAGGCGGTGTGAATTCCTTGGTTGGGTAGCCTTCTTCTTCTGCACTTTCTTGGGTGCAGAGGAAGGTCCATCTTTCCTCTTTCTTATTTTTAGTGTCTTAGAAGAAGTTGTGGTTTTCTAGATATCCCCTATTGCAGGCTACTCAGTAGTTACAAGTGGTGACCTTCACAAACTTTTCTCCTCTGGTTCTCCCCTATTGTGGGTAGGTGAAGTAGCAGGTGAACCAAAGGGAATTTCCCTTAATGATGCAATAGGTGATTTCAAATTCTTTGGAACAGATCATTCTTCAAGAATATTTCTAATATGACTGCAAATTAAAAATCTTTTCCAAAAAATATGTGGGTATTGAACCCTTAGACTTATTTTCACAAGTAGGGTAACTAAACAATAGTGTGGCAAGGTTGTAGTGTTCCTTTTTCATTTGTATTCAAACCCCATTCTCTTTAATAGGTTATAAAGTAAATTGGGCACATTAACTCTTGTATCATGATGAAGGTGACTCAAATTTTTGAAATGCATTGTATACAAAAGAGATTGTCTACCATCACATGTAAGATATTTGAAAATATAAGAAGCAATAGAATCCCATACCAATGATAGTGATAATCTTTTGGTACCTTAGGATGTCGAATCAAGGCTCTCTCCAGGCTCTCTAAATTCATCCCTGACAACTACTATATTTTCCCTAATAGGGAATTCAACTCCTTCTCTTGACAAACCAGATACCTTTGTAATTGAAGTCTCATAAGCATCTACCTTTAGCCCTTGAACAGTGGCTTCATCATGTTGTAGTGTCTTTGCAAATTGTTCTTTCATAGCTTCATGTACTTTTTCAACCTCAAGAAATAGTCCAACCATCCTGCATTTTTGAAAATAGGCAAGACTAACCTATCTTCTAGTATTTGCTAGTGTGAAGAAGGTTCTCTACAAATAATATCTCCTCCCATGATGGTAAATTACTCTGTTTTGTTAAAATTCTACAAATTCATCTCACAACTTTAACCTCACCAATCCTTCTTGTCTGTTATACTTGAATTCTTGAAATTCAACTGATATACTTTTTCTGTTACAACTTAAATTAGCTTAGGTTATGGCTCAGGATTGGGAAATTGATGACAAAATCTTTGCAAAAAGGAAAAAATTTATTTGGTGTCTTTGGTGGTGAGAATGAAAATGAAAACCTTGGAAAATTTACTCTCCCCCCAACTAAATTCATTAAGTGACCTCACTTAATTGTACTTTACTAAGTTGAAGGTTTAATTACATATAGTGGAAATAAGATAATGAGTATGAAGCATGCATAATTAAATGTGAATAAATATAAAAAAAATTATAACCTATATTAATTATGGTAAATTAGAATGTGTACCTATCAATGTGAAGTGAACTAAACTCAGCTTGTGTAAAACTGATTAGGAATGTTTGTAGTGTAATTATGATTTGGTGTTTTCTCAATTGCAATAGGTGATGGATGAAATGACAAGGTGGCATGTGGTAATGAAAGGTTTCAAAATGTATGACTTATGGATATGAAATGATTACCTGAATGCATGGAAATTGAGGAATGCATCATGGGATGGGATGAATGAAATGACATGATAGGCATTTGGCGACATCTACAGAAAAATGTAATGTATGTGGATGGTGAGCAATTAGGTTGGCATAAGAATTTGAATTTGTTGATTGGTGTGTGTTGTGGGTACCTTCAACAATAAGTCCCTATTTGAACTCTGTTGAATTTTATTCATAAAGCTACATGTCCCTACTGCATTGTGGAGTGTTTTTGAAAAGAATTGTCGATTTTGTTACTCGTGCAATATGTGCATGTGTAGGTGTTTATAAAATTATACTTGGCTGACCTCAGTAGATGAGCTGTGTAGCTCATCTAATGAGGCATTTGTAGAACCTATATTGTGTACCTTTGTATCCTTGTTGTTCATTAGAATTTCTTCATCAGGATTAGTGCCTTTATCATGATCACTAGCTTGTGCAATGTCTTTATTTGAATCTACACTATGTGGTCCATATTGTTGCATTAGAGAAATGATAAAATCATATTTCTATGATGGCTTCTTGTAAATTTTTAGTCTATGACCATTGACCAATAGTGAAAATCTAATAGCATCTATAGTCTGCAACTTGATTGCTCCATTTGGGAAAACTTGCTCTATTTCATATGGTCCTAACCACCTTGTTTGAGTTTTCCTTTATAATCTTTATACCTTGATTCATATAATAAATCCCAGTAACCTACATTGAGCTCCTTTGTCTTTATATACTGATCACGTGATTTTACTCTCTATTTTTGAATAATATTTGTGTGATACATGGCCTCCATTCTAATCTCATCTAATCCATTCAAATTGTGTAGTATTTCTTTTTGTGCCTCTATTAAGTCCATATCCAATTCAAATTTTACATGAGTGTCTTGTATTCAAATTTAATGGGTAGAACTATTGTTTTACCATACACCAAATCATAAGGTGGAAAGCCCTTTGTTGTCTTCCATGTTGTCCTATAGGCCTATACTGCCTCAGGTAACCTGGTTTCCCAATATTTTTTATGAATCTACATTGTTTTGGTCAAGATGTTTTCAATCTCCCTGTTTGTTACTTCCACTTGCCCATTGGCTTGGGTGTGATAGGGTGTTGACTTATTATGCCTTATTTCATACTCCTAAACCAATTTGGTAATCAAATTTGATGTGAAATGTGGACCTTGATCTATCACAATTTCTCTTGCCACTCCATACCTTGTGAATATGTCTTCATTTAATAATTTGGCTACATTACCATCTCTAGAAAATTGCAATGCTTTGACTTCAACCCACTTTGCCAGATAATTTATGCAAACTAGGATATACTCCTTGTTATTACATGCTAGTGATATTGGGCCAATGAAATCTAGCCCCCATTTATCAAATGGTACTAGTTCCAATTGTGGTTGCAAAGGAGTCTCATCTATCTTAGTTGGCTTTCCCATCCTCTGAAATTTGTCATGGCTCTTTGTATATTTCATTGAATCCTTATGAAGAGTTGGCCAATAATAGCCAGTTGTGAGAATCTTGAGTGCAGTCCTCTTTGCTACAAACTGTCCCCCACAAGGTTCATCATGGTAGGATTTGAGGATGTCATAGACCTCATACTCTCTTATGCATCTCCTCATAATATTGTCTTGACCTGTATATAATAAATAACCTACTACCTAGGAATAGGGGAAACTTTTGTGCACCAACTACCTCTTCTCTCTAGGGGAGAAATGAGGTGGTATCTATTGCTACTAGGTAATTTTCAATATCAAAAAACTAAGGTGTTTTCAATGTTAGAGAAAATAGATGTTCATCTAGAAAAGAATCATCAACACCTGCTAATTGAGTTGGTAACCTGGACAAAAAATCTACCACCACATTTACCTTACCAGGTTTTTCCACTATTGTGATATCAAATTACTACAACAATAACAACCATATAACAAGTGTATCAACAAACATAGGTTTATTCATTAAATACCTTAAGCAATGTATTCAATGTGAATAAATACTAGATACCCTATGATAAAGTGCCTAAACTTGTTAATTGCATGGACAATTGCCAACATCTTTTTTTTGTGGTTGTATAGTTGAGTTTTTCCCCTTGTGAATTATTACTAATGTAGTATATGGAATACTTCTAATTACCTTCCTTCTATCCAAGTACTGCTCCTATGGAAAATTCAGAAGCTTTTGTGTGTATGTGGAAAGGAAAATTCCAATTTGGTCCTCTCAAGACAGGTTCTTTCGTTAGTGATGTCTTAAGTGCTTCAAAAGAGTGTTGGCATGTTGTGGTCCACTCAAATTTTATATCATGTGAGTAGAACAAATAAAGGTGTTGTAATTTCATTAAAGTCCTAAATGAATCTGCTATAGTATCCTACATATCCTAGGAAACTCCTGACATCTCTTTGTTTTTGTGGCACAGGGAGTGTGGAGATTATTTTAATTTTTGGATCCACTTGAATCCGTTCACTTGATAAAAAATTTCCTAGCACAATCCCTTGGGTCATCATCATGAAACATTTCTCATGACTTAGGGATAGGTTGTGTTCTTAACACCTATTTAAAATTTTCTCTAGGTTTTTGAGTGCTTCATCATATGTTTCTCCATAGGTTGTGAAATCATCCATGTAGATTTCCATGGAATCATGTGAAAAATCTAAGAAAATACTTAGCACTACCCTTTGGAAAGTGGTTGGAGCATTACATAGTCCAAAGGGAAGAACATAATAGTCATACGTACCCCAAGGGCATGTAAATGTGGTTTTATTCTGGTCCTCTAGAGCTATTCTAATCTAGTTGCATCCATTGAATCCATCTAGAAAGTAGAAGTATTTTTTTTCCTTCTAGGGAGTCAAGCACTTGATCGATGAAAGGTAGTGGAAAGTGGTCTTTCCTAGTGGATATGTTTAATTATCTATAGTCCATGCATACTATCCATTTCCCTCCTTTCTTGGGGACAATAACTAGAGGTGACACCCATTAACTATCAGAAATAGGGTAAATGAAACCTGCATCAAGTAATTTTTATAACTTAATTTTAACTATTTTTCTTAGTGCAAGGTTCATTCTCCTCTAGGGTTGTCTAATTAGTTTGAAACCATAATTTAAATAGATCATATGCATGCACAAGTCTGGATCAATCCCCTCCATGTCACGGTAGTCCCATACAAAGTTGTTGTGTGTTCCTACAACACAATGGTTAGAGAAGTCTGTTGCTTAACGGTTAATCCATTGTTAACATTTAGCATTCTACATGACATGATTTCTAAAGTTTTGGATGCTAATTCTATGGAAGAAAATTCAAGTCCAACAATATCAAGGACGCATTGTTGTGGTAATAAAGAATGGAAAAGTTGGGATACTGATTCAGATGTATTAGTAGGTATAATATTTTGCAGAGGATCTTGCAGATATGAGAGACAGTCCTATTGTTGCGGGTTCCTACCATAATTATTTTGTATAATGTGTGTAATTAAATCATCCTCATCTTGGTTGCTCAACAAATGGATACGTTCAATGGTCATGAGATTTTGTAGGGAATACTAGTCATCTTCATCTAGGGTAGGCCATATGATCTGCTCTAAATTTGCATGAGGTTGGACTTGTGGATAAAGGATGAATTTCTTGGTCATAATTCCATTTGAGATAATCATGTTTTCAGACCTACAACCTATAAATAAATCACTTTTTGCTAACCATGGTCTTCATAGAATAAGGGGATAACCTATAAGGTTAAACTTTGGCTGCAGTACTATAAAATTTGTAGGGTACTCCAATGAATCCAAAGTTATGACCAAGTCCTCAATGATGCCTTTAGTTTTCACTATTGACCTATCTACCAACTATAGAACAATGGGTGTAGGTCTGAGGTTTACTAATTGCAATAGTTGCATTTTTTCCTTAGTCATCACATTAATGGTTGTATCCAAGTCAATCAAGGTGTTTTTCATGAGGGTACCATTTATATTAACATCCACAACTAGACTTCCAGGGTTTGTATATTTAAGGATAGTGATGTTCCCTAATATAATTTCAGCAAGATTCTCTAAGACATGTACAGTCTGAGGGTCCTTCCTTTTTCTCCCTGGCCTTTTAAGACAAAGGTCTCTCATTATTTTTGTGTAAATAGGAATGTCCTTGATGGCTTGACTGAGAGGTATCTTTATACACACATCCTGAAGTTGCCAAAAATAGGTTAGCTTTAGCTTTGTTCTAATGTTTTTGAATATCTAAATGCTCAGGGAATAGAAGCTATGGACTTGAAGTGGTCTTGTTCACTTGACTTGACTCAGGTTCCATAGGTGGGTCATCTAAGGCTTTTGTTGTGGGTTCTTCATCTTCCAACTTAGCAATTTGAGGGGATGAAGGCCTAGCCAATGTTTTCCTTTACTTGAGGTGGACATCACTCACCTCAACCCCATAAGTAGGGTATTGAATAGCCTCATTAGTGTAGGCCTATTGATCAAAGATTTTTTTTTAGCTGAGGTGCTCTTGGTGGCTGAGATGATGGGTTTGTTGGATTGGGCATCA